>VZUI01042129.1:0-202672 GCA_013401135.1 Cettia cetti | reverse complement strand
CCCCGCGCGGGCCGCACCTGCGCAGTGCGGGCAGCGAGGCCGCGCCCGCGGCCGGGCCGTGCCCTCCCGGGCGGGGGCGAAGGGCGGCCGGGGAC
Source organism: Cettia cetti (assembly GCA_013401135.1). Classification (NCBI taxonomy): domain Eukaryota; kingdom Metazoa; phylum Chordata; class Aves; order Passeriformes; family Sylviidae; genus Cettia; species Cettia cetti. The sequence goes on along the minus strand of VZUI01042129.1, from coordinate 202,577 downwards.
GGTCACTCTGAGACACTATTTCCCTTCGCGCCGGGGGATAGAGCCCTCTCCAAACGCGGAGCGGTCGGACAAAAGGCATACTTTTTTTCCTCTTGTTATGTGCTTGAGAAACAGGATCGCGAAATCGATTGGGTTGGAAAAGACCTCTGAGGTCATCGAGTCCAACCTATGACCGAACCGCACCACGTCAGCTAAACCATGTCCCTCAGTGCCACGTCCATGCTTTCCTGAAACGCCTCCAGGGACGGTGACTCCACCGCCTCCCCGGGCAGCCCATTCCAATGCCTAATTATCCAGTCTGTGAGAAATTCTTCCTCATGTCCAACCTAAACCTCCCCTGGAGCAGCTTAAGACTCTCATCCTGTCGCCACCTGCCTGGTCGAAGATGTGTACATCTATATTTACAACTACATTTTTACACATTTATATCTTCCATATCTGTATGTAAAATTATGCCACCTGAATATCAAGAGTGAAATATGATGCAGGTACTTTACCTGTTTGCATACTCCGGTTTTAATTACTGTTCAAGTGCATTTTAAAATGCTGCCTTGGTTATGGGATAGGTAATGTTTTTCTAATTAACGAAGTAGAAACGTGGGAGTAACATGAGAGAGATTGGAAGTAACATGAGGAAGATGTATTTGTAAAGTTACTTTTCTTCCGAATCACAAATAAACATTGATTGTGTTAAAGGAAAAAGAAAGGAAACTGGCAGGTGAAAAAAAGCAATCACTCAAAGAATCACAGAATCATAGAATATCCTGAATTGGAAGGGACCGACAAGAATCATCAAAATCCAGCTCCTGGCAGAGGACAGCCCCCAAAATCACACCACAACAGCTGTGTAACCCACGTGCATCTGAAATTCAGGCTCCAGAGGCTTTCTTATCCTTGTTCTACAACTTTAATAAGTCTTCTGAAAGTACTTAACAGTTTTACCTAGAGCTATACCTCAGTAATGGCCGTGACCTCAAAACAAACTGTCCAAAACATTCATTACTTTACAAAATATTTTTGAAAAAAAAATCCCAGGGCCTTGGAAACAGATGTCAAAATGAAGATACACAGTGGCATCCTTTACGTGAAAGACTCACTCAAAACCTCAACAAGCAACACAAAGTAGACAAGAACAAGGCTTGGCCTGTCTTATTCTTGTTAACCAGAGCTGGATTCACCACTAAATAATATAAGCTGGCTTTCTACATGTTATCAGAGCCAATACTGTTGGATATGTCAGGGAAAGTCTAAAAGCTTTCAAATCTCTCCCAGCTGTCTAATCAGAATGGAAAATTTCGTTCCCTGAGGTGACAAGCATCAGTTAAACTGGATGTGGTTTTGGCTGCAGGGTATCAGTGACTCTTTCATAAGCAGGATGCAAACCAATGCCTTTCATCATTGCTGCACTGCAGTTTCACCCCTCAGCCCTATCTCTTTTCCTGGTTATACAGACACATTAAAGTTATGCAAAACTCTTCTGAAATATCACACCACTGAGGAAAATAACAGGTTTAAGTTTGGACATTCCCTATTTTGCCAGGGAGACAGGCAGCCACTGTCCCACCAGTCCTGCTGTGTCTCACTCCGAGCTATTAACAGTAAGCAGCTGTGGATAACTCGGCTCGAGGAACCGTGCACTCACTTGGGCGTTGAATACTTACTATCAGATTTCTCCTCCCGAAATCAGCTCCAGTGAAACCGAAACATGAGATCAGCAAAAGATAGCAAGGAGAAGCCACAGCATTGGAAGTTCTTCCCTTAATTCAGGCCCACTCTGGAAATGGATCAAGATGCCTCTTTCTTTTGAGGATGCTCCTGCTGTCCTTAAGCCTGGCACACTGAGACGAAAGGCATGCAGCATGTCACAGTCTGGGTGTTTGGAAGATACAAGTAGGATTTATCTACCATTTTTACCTATAACATTAAAAGTAATTTAAGGTTTTCAATTTCAGAAACATGGAAATATCATTAAAGATTAGAGTGTGTTATTGGTCTGGAATGTAATTTCATAAAAATGAGAATGCAGGATTCCTAAATTATTGTAAGTAATTTTATTAAATCATTTTGATTAAACCGTACCATAAAATCTGAGAATCAGACTGGTTTGTTCTCGATCATTGTCAGCAATGATGACATTGTAGGTTAAATTAACTTCCTTAATAGAATCAATTAGGTTGGAAAATTTATCCCATAGTGGTACCTATGCAAAGCTGCTGAAAATGAATGTGATTTCATACATTTCAGACCTAATTTGGAGTAGTATACAGGCTCTATAGAAGGCTAGCTCAAATCTTTCAGAGACCATTATTAAATTCATTTTTTAGTTATTATTATTTTTCAAATAATTTGAGATTTGACTGTTCCCAGAAATTACTACTGGAGGTCTATAAAAGCCCATGCTGAACAAACTGTGCAAGTCTCTTGTCTCTATCTCATTGCACATCCCATTAAGAGAATGTGTGTGTGATTCCAGGAAACCTAAATCCTATCCTAACCATTTCAGTTACTGGATGTCTGCCAGGGGAAGGTGTGGACAATATTTGGTATGTTCTTTAAAGAAAAGACTATTTAATCACAAGGAATCATTCATAAAACTCCAAGGATTATAGATTTTAAAAGGGGCTTCTTTCTGTTGAAACTGTTTTTCTTCATTTGTATGTGCTTCACACAAAGCTACAGGTTTGCTTTTGCACATCAGAAGGGTCCTAAGAGCTATTTACATAAAAAAAGATTATTTTGTTTTCTTGTCTTGCTTACATATATTCACTAAAATCTTCTTTAATGCTTTGCCTACTGTGTATTTAAGGTCTATGACAAACAGCTTACAGCTCAGTGTAAAGCGCTTTACAAGAAAAATGGAAATTATATTTAAAATTATGATTTGATTAAAATGAAAGCAAGGACTTTGGTATTAAAAAATCAGACGATGTAAGGAATTTTGTTCTTCCCAAAAATTGTATGTCAGATTAGAAAATGCTATATGAAGAAAAAGAAAAGATGTAATATTTTAGGAATCAGAACACTACTGTAAGAAGAAACATATCAGTTACATTTTGACTCAGCTACATTTCTAATATAAAAAGCTAAGCTCAGCAGAAACCTGAAAGAGAGTACAGCAGAAGTGAATACTGATATTTTGATTAAACAGTTTCAAAGGCAATTAGAAAATATTATTGGAGTGCACCCTTTAAACTCTTCCCTATAGGGAATGAAAGCAACCGAGGGTTTTCAGAATACCAGACTGATGTAGGTGTTGTTATTCAGGGAAAACAATACATGAAAGTTAGAACCCTGGGCATACATTTATTGCTGTATATTTTAAGTACCTCGTGTTAATAGTTACTTCCTACAGGGTCTGTGCACTCTCACCCCTTTCAGCTCAGGCATGGGGCCACAATAAAGGAAGAATTAACTGCTTACCAGTTCGTAGGGTATTTTTTTCATTAGGGGAACTCTGTGGATCAGAGCACCCAGAACCACAGTGGGTCCTGGCCAGTTGAGGAGGCCACTGGGAGGCCATTAGGGAATGCTGAGCACATGGATCATGCCAGTGAATCTCCCTTTTCCCTCCTGCTGAGTGCTGACCTCCCTCTACAGCGATGGTAAAGCTGTGCTACCCCTTGGGCTGCTTCCAGCATAAAGACATCCTGGAATGTTGTGCTCCTTAAAGTTTCCAAAGTATTTTTAGATGAGAAGAAGAGTAAATCCAATTCAAATTCATAGACTTGTATTCTGTTTGTCTGAATTTGTCTGCAAATTCATTTAGACTGATAATACATTCTACCCCCTTCTGTGAACTGGGATGTTTTGTTGGTTGCTGGTAAGCTTTAGAACAGCTGCACTGTTCTAAAACAGTGAACAGCCTAGAAATGGCTGAATTTTGTTATACCCTGCAGAGGATGGGAGGGCTGGGAGTGCTTCACTCCTTCCCTGCCCCAACCCCTTTAAACAGCACTGGCAACTGGTAAGTCCACAATGAGAGCCCCTGTTGTCTCCATGCTCCCTAACTCCCCCAGAGACAAAAATCAGCCACCACAGAGGGCATTCATTGCCTATCTTAGAGACTGTTGGTAGAGTTTGTTGGCATATCTGCTAAGCAAAAAATTCTGTTTAGGCATGAAAAACAATATGCAAGTGAAAGAGTACTTAATACTATTATTTGCTTAGGAGAAACTGTGGGTCTTGAGAACAGGGCACTTGCCTTAAAGTCAGGGTCCTGGTCCCTTGTTAAGTTGGTCCCTCTTAGCTAAGACCACTTTCTTTCCCTAAAATCAGTAAAACAGCCACGTTTTAAAAAAGCAAATGTGCTTTAGTAAAATGACTTTGGCTGCTTTCGCCCAAAAAATACTCTCTGACTAGTTCAAGCCTCTGGATTTCCCAGTATCTGCGAACTGTGAGACTCCTCTGCTTACTCTCACTGACTGTTGCTATTATGGCTTTCTAATGAAATCAACATTCTGGCAACTCGATCTGGAACATTTACAGAAGATAGATGTGTTGTTCTGAGAAAACTGCTATGATGTTTCAGTTGGGGAATTTCAGTTAATTTTTAAATTCATTTACTACTGTCTAAGATGCATGAGAGCAGAAGATTGCATTACCTCTTCTGAACAAAAAAACCCAACCCAAGACTTGATTATCCTGCTGTAATTGCTACATAATGAATGGTAACATAAAAACAAAGCTGAGGTCTTAGTATAATCTGATTAATAATGAATCACTTATAAAGCACTGTGAATAAACATTAGGCCACCAGTCTGAAATAACAGCAGAAATTTAAACCATCCTTTCTGTGTTTGCTTGCTGAATGTATGGAATTTCTCAAACATTGATATATTTCACTTTTACTTTCAAAAATCAACTGAAGCAGCTTTATTTACCTTGGCTTTCATTTTACATTTCCTGCTTGTGTTTAAAATTTCTGATGTATTAGTGGAGTCTTGCTATAGAGCAGTACTCAAGCTCACTATCCATAAAAAAGAGTAGCTGAGTGTGTTCTTCAAAACATAACTGGTGATTTGATTGAGTTACTTAAGATGCAAATACTTCTATATGTGTTCTTACTTTGACTGTGCTTCTGCTTTACCATTAATGTCGAAGTACAATATCTACCTGAGCATGGCAAAATTTACTTAACAGGAAAGAATCTGTTTTTTATAAAAATATCAGTCTTGATTAAAAGTATTTTTCAAAATATTGGGTTCATGCTATTTGGATACCTTTAGTATAAACCAATTGATGCCTTCTGCATGTTCAACAAAAATAAACATCAGAATTCATTTTTTAAAAAGTCCATCCTCTTACTTTTACACCATAGAAGCAACAGAGATATAGGAGATAGATGGCATTAAAATGAAGGGCAGGAGCAAAATTCTACGTCACACTTGGTCTCACAGCATGGGAGGTGGAGGCACATAAACCACTTGTTCAGCATTTGCAGACATGGGCAGTTGTCTGGAAAACAGACAGATCCATGTCAAGGCCAGCTAGAGAGTATATGAGTACCAAAAGCAGAGGCCAGAGGCAGAAGCAGCTGAGAAGTCTGGAAACTGGTTCCTGGCAAGAGGATGCAGCACAACAGACAAGGCTGCACCATCAGCAGGGGTTAAACATCAAGGTGCTTTTGGAGGGCAGATTTTTCCAATAGAATCTGCTCCAGTTGGAAAGGAATTAGTTATCAAAGAGTTGGAATTATTGTTCCTGTTGCCAGAAATGACGAGAGCTGGATTGCTTTTTAATCTATTGCAGTTATTTGGATGGGGGTTAAGATTTCATGCGGGGAGGTCCTGGTTGTGTCACCTCTGCTTCTCAGGTAAAGCCTCACCAGAACCATCCAGAGGCAGAGTGAGCAATGCTGTCTGCCTTTTGCAGGCAGGACTTGATGCCAAGGCAACTTTTTATGCCCTGTCCTTTTGCCAGATGCTGTAATTGGAGCCACCAACATCAGACCCACTGACGGGGCAGACACTGAGCAAAATGCTTCCCTGCAGTTGTGAGGTTAGAAACTGCTTCACAAACCTCACAGCTTATTTTGTAATACAGAGGAAAGAGGGAAGGAAGGAATACTTCAGGAGGACTCAAACTATCAAACTGCTAAACTACAAGTAGGGAATTTCAGTAGTTTTCATATTTCTCAAGGTTTCACTGCATATCTAGCAGCTATTTCTCCCATTTTCCAGGCTAAAAAAAATGAGTTTTCAAGTGTAAAAACAGAACCCAAACTTCCCAAGACCCATACTGCATTTTCTCTGCTTCTCCTATTCTTGTTTTCACTATGGAAAAATTCATTCTTAGGAGCCTTCCAAGCAACAAACAATATCTGCTTTAAACTGGAATGCAAAAATAGTTGATTTTTATGCTGGACTGCAGCCATTCAGGTAATTGAGCTCTTTCAAAGCAACCAGTCAAAGGGAGTTAATCACCTCTACGCTTGCTAACAGGAAACAGAATTTAAAAGATGAAATCTGATGCAGGTGAGTATTCATCAGAGTAATTTTAAATCTTTGTGTTCAATCCTAAATTCCACATTAAACCATAATTTCAAAATTTAGTAGATTATTTGGGCCTAATCCACATCTCAGCTATGATTAAAGTATATTTTCTAACTGAATATGATGTGGTTACTCTTGATTAATTTCACTGTTGTACATCAGAGGAGAGTTTTGCATGCTGTATTTCTTTAGCTCAACACGCTGGCATGAAATGTTTTTTCAATAGGAAGAGGGGAGATCATAAAATCCAACTGGTTTAGATGGATAAAAGGTGCCGAGTTGCTTAACTGCCACCTTTAAATGGTAATTCAAAGAGCAGGGTGAAGCATTAGGTCAGAGGTGAGGAAAGTGGAACACCTGCTTACATTGCTTACATGCATGTTCCATTCAAGGCTCTTCCAAGCTTCAGCAAAGATCAATTTTGATTCCCATAGGCTCTGTTAGGAAGAATGTGATGCAGCATCTCCCTGCCAAAACCAGAAAGAAAATGACACATAAATAGTCTTTGTTTTATTTTAGAGTCTTTTATCAGACTTTTTCCAACTACTGAAGCCAAAAATGTAATCATCCCATCCCCTGGGAATCAAAATGAAAAGGAAATAGACACCTAAGAGTCTTTCCAAGTCCCAAGAGTAAATTAGTTCTTGCTTGCTAAAACACAGGGATAAGTAAAAACAGCAGTGGAATGACACCTGGAAACTTTGAATTCTAGCCCCCAAACCCTGCTTCTAGATTAACAAGAAACAGTAACCCCAGTGACCTTTTTTTTTTTTTTTTTTTTGGTATGTTCACAAACCTTGCAGTGAATGTGTTTTACTTGTTCTCACAACAAAATCTTGTAGCTATTTTGTGTATTAATTTTTGGACACAATCTGAAATCCTTGTCCTTTCATAAAGGAAAACCTTCTCAAAAGATTTTTGTCCAAAAAGTCCAAGAAAAAAAGAGTTTACTTCTCTTTCGCCAGTTTAGAAAGAGAAGATTATCTGAGACTGGCTGTGGTAAGAACAGGCAGGACAAACACCAAAGAAACATGAGAGGTCTCTTCCCCAAAATCTTGTCTTTTTGAGTTATGCATACATTTTTATACATTTTTATGTCTTGTATTTAATGCAGGTCTTTGGCTGCAGAAGGCCTATGTGCATGCTGTGAAAGCTTCTCATTAATTGTATTGTAGTTACATTCTCTACACAAATTTCTATTTACTCTGGTATAATTCAGCAATGCTCAATGCTGACAACATTGTTTCCATGTTTGGGAGGAATGTGGCTTCTTTTGCCAGTTTTTTTGGGTTTTTATCCCTCACAATAGATCCAAAACTCCTAATCTAGGGTGACACCCAGTAACCTAATTGCTGATAAATACCCTCCTGTACATTTCTCTGCTTCCACTATGCTTCATTTGCAAGTCTTGAAGCTGGGGAAAAAAACAAGAAGGCAGGACTAGTTCTAAAATTCCAACCCATCATACAGTACCTTGCCTCATAATCCATATTAGGGATTAAAATTAAAAACTTTTACCTTTAATGGTGAGGAACTGCTCATGCCTCCTATAAATGTGAGAAGAGATTTTTCCCGCCTAGCCTTATAGGTAGCTAAGAATTATCTATGAGCTGTATATTTGTTTTCACTAAGAACTTGGTATTACTGGTTTTGGTACCTTTGCCACTCAATGTCTGTATTTCCAGTGAGCAAACCCTCTTATCTGGCAGTGTGTTGCAATCAAATCATCTGGATTTTATTAATTTGTCTTGTAGAACAAGAGAATTTTGCTGGGAAAAGATGAAGAGAATCAGCTTTAATGGATGTTAGCTGGAGCCATGCATTTGAACCTTCCATCAATATATTTTATTCACATTGTCATTTTATATCTCTTTTGAAAATTATATCCTTTCCATATGTCTCTGTTCCTTGTTGCTTCTTAAGTCAGGAGAAAAATACCAAAGCGTAGCAATTAAGCAGAAATGTATTTTCTACTTCAGTAAGCTTTGTGGACAATGATGTTTAGATCTGCTTTCAAAATTTGCTTTTCCCTTATGTAACTACTGAACTGTAGGACTAAGAAACAAGGTATGTTATTAGGCAATGATTTGGGAAAAGAGCATGTGCTGAGGTGTTTGACATTGCCCAATTTGCAGAAACCACTTTAAAAAAATCACTTGAAGGGATATATTGAAAGAGGTCACCTTCCCTTCATTTGGAAGAGACTGTGTGTCATGACTTCCTTAGTGGCATGGCTGTGATTTTATCATTTACTTCATTAAATCAGCTATATATATTTACAAGTGAGGGATTTTCTCCACATAATTAACAAAAAACCAACCAAACAAACAAACTCAAAAACAAACAAAAAAGCCCCCCAAACCAAACCAACCAACCCAAAAAAAAAACCCACCAAAAAAATAAAACACTGGCTTTTTTTTTTCCTTCCCCCCCGGTGATTCTCCCATTTGGCTAAAATCACATTTTACAATAAATTGGGTAGTTTATTAAATTGTTTACAGATGATACAGTTAAATCTAGAAAGCTGTTAAAATATATATTATTGGGGAACTAGTTTATGTTGATTTTAATGTGGAAAAAATCAGATATGAAAAGAAAATGAAATGCGGAAAAAAGAGGAAGTCAGACCATCTGGGTACTTACAGCAGTAAAATGCTGCCCATAAATTTGAGATCATGATATCCCCTTTCCTTCTGTCTCTTCCTCATTACTAAGGAATGGGTGGAAATGTTTGCATTTTTAAAGAATCCACAGACCTAGGATACTACTGTAGGAAACTCTAGGTGAAATGAAAACATATGTCTTATTTATTCTCATATTTGGAGAATGTCTTCTGAAGTCAGCTGCAGAAATATTATTAGATTTTAGATAAATCCACTTGTAGTAAAACTGTTCAGTACCATTAATCATTACAGTACAAAGAGAAAATATATGGACAAGTGGCAGCAGATGAGGCAAAGAAAACTAAGAAGTGGTCACCAAGACCACACAGAGCTTTAAAGGAATTCAAAGCTGAAATAGCTGACCATTACTGAGATTAGAGAGTGCCATTTTTTAACTAATGTGTTCCGAGAGAGACTCAGAAAATAAGAATCCTGTCAGCCTGATACCTATCCAAAACAGAGGTGGAAGCTGTAATATGCAACAGTGGACATCTGGATAAATATGACTTATCTGGGCAGAGTTAAAAAGATTTTTCATAAAAGTAAGTCCTGCCTCACAAACATAAGGCAGTTCTTTGAGGGGATCAAAAAAACACGTGGATAAGAGTGATGTGATTGATCTTGGATTTACAAAAGGCTTTCAACAAATTCCTTCACCAAAGGCTTTTAAGAAAACTAAGCAGCCATACCATAACATGGCTTAGAAGTAGAAGGTGATACACATTGGGGAAAAAAAAAAAAACCACAACATTAATTCACATATAAAATCATGTGCTTTGAACTAAGCAGGTTGGAAAAGCTTTTAAGATTTTGAAAGATAATTCCAGGAACGCATTAACTCTGCAGTGTCTGAAAAAGCAAATTAGGTATTAGTAGTGTTGGGGTTAGCAACTAGAGAACAAAATAGAACAAAATATCATCATGTTATTGCATAAGTCCCAACTTTGCCTGCTCCCTGAAGGCTATGTGGTGTTGCAGACCCTCACTTCAAAAAGGACTTAGAACTATAGAGGATGTAGAGAAAGAAAATGAGGAGAATGAAAGGTGTGAAACAGTAAAGGATGAAAGGTGTGAGATAATAAAGGGTGACTAATTATTCTATACTCTGTTGGAAAATTGGTGGATATACAGAAGGTCTGTAAAACAGCCTGGGAAGTGTGCCTGGAGGTTGCTTGGTCAGAGTTTCCCTTGATCCGTGAATCAGGGGACATCAAATGAATCTGCAGGTCCCAGATTCAAGGCAGAGAAGGTGCTTTTTATGTCACTATTTAATTCGGGACAACTTCCTGCAGTAAGCTATAGATACTAGAAATTATGTGGGCTCAAAAGGAAACAACATGCAAAAGTTCATGGAAGAGAACAAATTACATAGGTGCCACATCCAGTTGAGAAAGTCTTTGAGTGGAGGCTGCCTGGGGAAAGGAATGCACCATTTTCCATGTTCCATTTTCCATCTATTGTCAGAGACAACATTTCAGGATAGATGGTCTCACTTTGTCTATTGTACAAGTATGGCTATTCCTACCTTATCACAGTTCATCCAAGCTATTGTGTTGGGTTTTTTGACTGGCAGTTCTTGAAGGGAGATGAGCTAGGGGAGGTTTGACCTGAGAATCTTTTAATACAGGTCTCATCATACAAGATTAGATTGAAGCCAAAGCTTTCCCTGTATTTGGGCACACATAGATTTTTAGTGAGTTCTGCCATTTGTCATTCTCCCAGTTTATAGGATTATTTGTGACATCAAAGTTTTATCACTTGCTGCCTAAAACTGGATCGTTAGGTTTTAGTGAAACAATGGAGACGGTGGAAGTGGTTAAATGGCTTGTAGTTGACATTTGCTTGAAATTTTTCAGTGTATTTTGAAAATAATCTCAGAATTGATGCAATTTATTTAAGATCTAGAAGTTACAGAGAAGAAAAAGTCATAAACTCCATGTTGAACTCCACTTTTATCTTGATATCAGTTTCTGACCAGCAACAGGAAATCCCAAAGGATTCAAAAATGTACAAACGGCTAAGAGTAATATTAAAAAAGCAAAAAATACTGCAGCATAAGCATTTAAGAAATTCATACAGGGCAAATGGGAGTTGTTAAGCCCAATGGAATATTCTTTGTGAGATTAAGACAGGAAGTTTTGGGTCTCCACATCATGGAAATAGTTTAGTTACAGACTTCAAATGGTTTCCTTACTGCAGAGCAAACAAGAGGTTATACCTTAGAGGAAAGCAGCAATTTGTTTGGAATTGTTGTAATAAAAGTCCCTCAAGAAGCTGACAAGACAAAAGTTCTTTTTTCTCCTGTCAGGATCACAGCTCTTGCCAGTTCAAAAAAGGAGTCCTATATCACTTTAAATGTACCAGGTTAAAATATCCCCAAAGTTTTGTCATACACCAAAATCAAACAGATCCTGGTGTTCTGACTGGTCATTTTTTTCCACTGAGCAATCAATAATCAAGGTTGTTCTGTTCTAATATTTTGAACAGTTCATTTATATGGTCAAAAGTGATAGAAACATCTGTATCTAGTACAAATTCCCATCACAGTGACCATCCAAATGCAGGGGTGATTCTCTTTAATTTGATTTCTCCAATAAGTATATGAAGAAGTTCAGAAACAGAGATCAGGTTTGATTATTCCTTTTTACCAAAATGACAAGAGACTAATACAAGCTCAAAATACCCTAACAGTAATTAAGCATTTAATCACAAATTTGAAACATTTGAAAGACTAATAATTATGTGATAAATTCCCCTAAAACTGATGTGGTTTTTTGTTTTTTTGGGGGGTTTTTTGGTATTTAACAGTGTGTCATAGAGCATTTGTTGCAGCTATATACTGAAGAATTTTATTGCTGTAAAATCTATAAAAATTTGCATCATTAGGTAAAAGGGAGAGAATTTTGTCTAAAGCAAGATTCTGCCTCGGAAAAGAAAAAAAAATTGTCTGCTACAGCAACATATCAACACTGCAGAAGATAATAAGCAGTTAAGCCACCTTGAGCTATTTCAAATGAGGCGTCTCATTTGAAATAGCTCAAAGGTTGTCTAGCAAAGGCCCTTTACAAGCCATCCCCTCTCCTAGTATGGCTTCTCTGATGGTGTTTTCCTTAAGTATTTAATTATATGGCAACCTGTGCTTGTTTGGTTTCTCCAGAGCCGTTGACTTGTAGTCAGTATTGAGAGAGTAACATTTTCCTCTATTTGATTTGGGATCCTCTCTCCACCCAGGCTTTGTGTTACCTTAGTGTCTTAGGGGACTAATGAAGGACTCAAGCTCCTAAAATCTGTCTACTTTTTGCAGCCAGAATATTTCAGTTTAACAGAAGATCCTATCTCTACCTTGATATTTCGCCGTTGAAGCATCACTCCAGGGATCACTTAATTGACAGATGCACAGGATAGGTTTAAACCCTCAGTGGTTACCTGCTACTTAGATGCAAAGTCATATAATTTAAATAATAAGTGTTTCCTGTAGCCCAAACATCTCTGACAGCTTAGAACCAACCAAGTGGAAAAACTTCAGAGAGGGACCTCAGTGAATTTATACTGGGAGAATCTGATGTCCCAGTACCCTGAGTCTCAAAGCAAAAGATGTTTCTTTCAGAAACTTGTCCAGACATTAAAGATGGCTTACCTGCTGAGCACTCTCCTTTAGAAACAGCTGAGTTCAAAATGCAATGTGATTTAAACCAGGCTACCTGACTTTGGGCTGAGGTGAGTAGGAGATAAGCTGTCAGTTGTTAGCACCCCGCTAGACGAATATTCATACCGTGCTGAAGAACAGTCATCTCTTAGACTTCTCCAATGAATTTTTTTTTCTTTCTGGTGCTTATAGTAAGGTTCCCCTTTAATGACAATGCAAACTATCCATTGATAGCATCTGTAGAGGGATCTGATTCTTCATTTCACCAACTTTATTCCCCTCTTTGGTAGGAAAGACAGCAGGCTGCATAACAGGTATTATTAGGGTCCAATAGTAATTCAGGTCATTGCTAAATTGCAGCACATATTAAACTATACTGAGGTCAGAGAGAACTAGAAAAAGAAGCAATTCCATGACAGGGAAGTTATAAAGCTTTCCTCTATTTTTTTTTTTTTTTTCCCTTACATGCCTGCAGTGCTGCAGAAAATGCATGCAGTGTAGAGACGAAAATCCAAAAGCCAATTCAGGAATCATTATTCAGAGGATGTATGTGGTGTTTCACTTGAGATTCTGTTGGAGTAAAAATGCAAGAAATGGGTAAGTTAGAGTTTGAAATGTCTGCCACAATTTACTGAAGTAAAATTATTTCCCAAATTGTCACAGGGAAATGTGCACTTCTTTTTGCTGTTGTTTTGATTTAACTGGCAGGAGAGTCATGTTTAAAGCCAGCCTTCTCTGCCTCACGGCCGAGACTCTTTGTGTGCATTCCCTCAAGTTCCAAGTTCACTTACTTTACTTTGAAGGTGGGCTGAGCATCGGAATGTGACGAAAGAGTGGGCTGTGCCCTCGGTGCGAGGCAGCTCTTCCATTCCCCTCAATGACTGCATTTGCTCGTGCAGTACACAGCAGCAGCAACAGTGTGGTGCTCTGGGTCTCCAGCTCTGCCCGGCAGACAAATCTCCAGCCCGCTGAACATCTGCAAGCCAAGTTTTTCATGTTCTTTATGTGAATGCTGCCCAATTGCACCAGGAAAATGGGCACAGGGGATTATCTCTGCATTGCTATGAGCGGAGGGGCGCCGTGGGGCTTCAGGCTGCAAGGGGGCAAGGAGCAGAAGCAGCCTTTGCAAATCGCCAAGGTAAGAGCATGACAGAAAGGCATTGTTGGCGTTTTGTGGACACGGATGACCAGAGCACTTTATTTAAATCTATCCTGCTTCCAGGGAAATGGTTGATGTGGATCTTGTTGTGATGCTTGTTTGATGCCCCAGTTCCCACTCATACAACAGTTTGAATTTGCTAACACGTTTTGCAGAAATTCTACAGATGCTGATTCTGTCGGTTTAATAATAAAGGGATTACTACATTTTGGTAGCTTGCAAGTGTGGCAGAAGTTTTGTTAGATGCTGAATGTTCCACTTGTGACATGATGTGTGCATTTCAGCTCCTGTTTGCTTCGCTCTCTGGCTTTGCGTGCACTCGGCACGTTGCAAAACTCAATCTCATATTAGGAAATGCTGCTTCAGTCATCTATTTATGATAGTTTTTCTACTCTGGTCATAGAATAAATACAGCTTTATCATGAGAAAATGTTCTTACTATTTTGGGAATCCTGGAAAGCATTACACTGACTTATCCCTGGTTTTGGAAAGTTATCCAGTCTTAGAAGCAGCTTTAATAGATGCCAAACGTTCCCTCTTACATCTTATGAGCAACGCTGAAAATTACTGGACACTTTATAAATTATCTGCACCTATAGAAGGAGGGCAAGACAGGCAGTAGAAGTTTGACAATAAATTGAAAATAGGAATTGGTAGCCCCAACTTGCAGAAATAATATTTCAAAAGTAGTTTTGTTAAAAATCAGTACTCACTCCAGTGCAGCAATGAAGATTTGTCAGTTATTAAGGCTTATGTAACTACATGGAGCTGCATTCTGTCCCCTTAGATAAGAGGGACAAATTTTGTCCAGAGCTCTTAGCTCAGCAAAATACACTGGCTGAAACAGTAGGAGGACTGATCATCATCCCATGAACTCTGCCTAGTTAAACTGAGGGAGAGAGTTTAAAATGTATCTTATCTCCTTCCAGTATCTTGGTAATGCAGTACACTGAGTGTGTTGGTTTTACTGTGATATAGTGTTTTAGGTTAGTAGTTTAGTATTTAAGCTGTAACTTTCTCAAGGTGCCAATACATTTCCTAAGTAGTTAACTTTTATTTACTGGATCAGTTAACTTTTTCACAAACAACAGAAACAATAAATCTACCTCATTTTATAGGAGAAGGCCCTCTGTTAAGAAAAGAATATTTTCCATTATTCTTTTCACTTATTTCCAACCTATTGTATAGACTATATCCAGTAACAGAACTATGATTTATTGAGGGTCTGAGTAATTATTCTCATTCCTGTTAAGATCTTTGTTTGTTTTTCTATGTTTTGCAAAACTTGAACATGTTCACCTTTTTCCTACCGATGGGCAACTGTTGCTGTGCAAGTAAAGCCTTTGATAAGCAATGGAAGTGGACTCCTGCCATCTAGTGAAAACTTGTAGCTAGAACTTTAAAAATGATGAGCAAGAGTAAAAGGCAAGTGGCCTTGATTACATAAAATCAAAAGTAAAAAATACGAGATTCTAACTAAACTTTAGTTTTCCTGATAAAAATGGTCTATTCAAGGGTGGTTTGGTGTTTTTTTGTTTTTTGTTTTTTTTTTTTTCCATGTTCACATTCTGGGCTAGGGTACTTAAGTCTGGGCTCTGTTTTAGGACTAAAGGTTGGGACTTGAGATAGTTGTACCTTACTTCTACTGTATTTTCAGTAATACACAGTATTAGTGCAGATTCAATAATACACAGTATTTTCTAATGAGAAAATCCCCAGGAAAATATACCCACATGTAGAAAAATAATAATATGTATTTTTAGGAAAAAACTCACAGGTCCAAGTTTGTTTTCCTGTAAATGAAAGGAAAGGCTCCAGAGGGGTCACTTGCCTTTTTTAGAGTGGAGGGAAGGGCACTCCAGTTCTGGTCATGATTGGAGAAGTGATTGTGATATAGATCTAAAGGGGAGAGGAATATGAAAAGAAGGGAAATAAGATAGTCCATTAAAATATGTCAGGACACAAAATTCCCAAGTTCCCAGTTACCTACTCTTTGATAAAGGAAATGTACTCTTTTTAAAGCTGATGGAATAAGTCACTGCAGCTCACTGCCAGAAACAGCTTTTATCAGTTTGTTTATGCCTTTTAAAATAGTTTTATTACACTTACAAAGAATCTGCCTAGCTCTTAAAGCATATATTCAAGTAGCATTCCCACTGAAATCCACAAGAGTTTCGCCTGGAGTATAAATTATTGTCTTCCATTATCATGCAAAGTGTTAATGGAGAGATAAAGACAAACCTCTTACCAAAATATATCTCAGTACTTTATCACAAGTACTTTTGCAGATAAAACAGTCAATTTTCATCAGCAAATAATTTTACAACCACTACATTAGATTCAAGACTTTTCAGTAATTTGTTAGTGTGAGATTGCTACAAATGGATTTTTCTAAAGTATGAGAAAGTATCATTCTGATTGTCCATTTTAAACCCTTATTCAAAACATACGTTTGACTCACTTTCTGTAGAGGCATAAGAAGTATTTAACAATTCTCCTCCTCTAAACCCTGGCTCTGTACACAGCTTGCTTCGTGAAGTCCGATAATCTTGCAAATACTTCATAAAAAACTTATTTTCAGTTAAAAATAATTTGCATATTCTATACATTGTCCCAATATAACACAAGGGCTTTAAAAGAAGGTATTTTTAAGTGCTATGTCCAAAGACACACTGCTAAGAAGGTTATCTAATAAATGGAGGTCATTTTAAAAAAAGCAAACCGTTTATTCAGGTGTCCAAAGCTAAGGCAAACAGTGGCTGTGTCTATCCCTTCCCTAAACCATGTCTGTGCTGTGCTGTAGGATGGCTTTCCCAAAGCAGGAGATGGGAAATCTCAATGTAGCAGTGACCCTAGAAGGATAAGTATTCAAGACGTATAAAAGCTAAGCGATGCATGATGTCCTTTCCATTTTACCATGAGATATACGAAAGAATTTTTTTTTTTAATTAATATAATTGTGGTTTTTTTCTTGAAAATTTCTTTGCAGTTTTTAATTTAAAATATATACAAAAGAATGGCTGATTTTCTGAACTAGCATTTGAAAGAATGTGACTTTTTCTGTTAATACTTAACAATAGTTCACAGCAAAGCTATGCCCTTTAAGAAGCATCTCTTTTGCAACAGGTAATTTATCTATAGGAGTTGCCCTATAGATAATTTAGATCTATATTCAACTGCAATGTGACTCTATTAAATTATCCTTGCAAGAGAGGTACATTATTCTCAGCCTATTTGTTACCTGGACCAAAGAGTAATTTGATGAACTCATTGTATCTGTCAAAGTCTTAGTAATTTAAGTTTGGGAACTTTAACAAGTAGTTCTAGTATTTAAAGGAGGCAAGTTGCAGGACTCAGATCTATAAGCACTTCAAAAGAAATCCAGATTAGTATCCTGAAAGTAAAAATGAACAGATGCTTACAAGGAGACTTCTGCTACTGCTTCCCAAATTGTAACTTTACCTTTGGCTTAATAATGACATGACAACTGGCTGCCTGGTCATCTTAGACTTGTACCCTTGTCCATCAACATGCTCAGCTTTCAAGACCCAGTTTCATAATTTTGGATTCATTGGAACCTGAAACAGAAAGTGAAACTCAAAGACTTGGGAACAACCTGAACCAACAGTGTGAAAAATGATGTCAATATGATTATTTAATACTGGATGTAAACAGAGGTGTGTTGTGGTAATTTGGCTTTTTCTCTGCGTTTGTCCAAAATACTCGACACATGCAGGAAAACCCCAAGGGGTTTTCATCAAGTTGACCTCTACATTTTGTCTAGCAGAAAAAAAATAAGGGGTGAGACATGTTAGCACAGTTATGGTTGGATCCTGAGGTAAGGCAAAACACACCATTGTCACATATGTATGTGTAACATATATATTAGCAAACAGTTGGTCTAACCACAAAAGACATCACAGCTGCTAGGTTGAAGGAAACCTTTTAAAGTTGTTGTCATGCTCTTTACATTGTCTTTACCCCTGGCAAATGCTCACACGTGCAGGCAGGTAAATGAGGTTAGTGAAAGCAGGATCTTCCTCTCTCTCCCTGTCACTGTTTGGAACTGCAGCTCCCAGCGAGCTGGGCGAAGGCTCAGCACTGGGCTAACACGACCCTGCTGATACTGCCTTGTTTGTATCACTTGACATTTCAAGCAGCATTTGAACACAACTTTATGCAATAGCAATCAGCAGAACAAGCCATGTTTAAAACATGCTAGTTGAACTTTGGCAGCAAAGGAGGGGAGTTTAGAGTCAACCTACATGATTTTAAACACAACTTGCCTTACTTGGCCTGTAGTTAAAACTGTTTGTTTAAATTTGCTGGCTAATACATTTCCAAACATAGTTTGTTTTTGCAGCCCAGACAGACTCTTATTCTCAAATTCACCCTTCAGACCAGCGGACACAGCTGGTATTTGCTGATATTCGGAAAACCCTGCAAGGCATATTTACATATTCTTTCACACAAGGAGTTATGTGGAAGATTGTGTGTTTATCAAGCTTTTCTGGAGAGGATTTTGACTGTGTTACAAGCCTTGACCCAATTTAATAACCAATACATTTTTTGCACATGTTTAGATGACATAGTTCAGCTTTTTTAAAAGTAAATTACAAACTTCCATTGACAGACTGGAAGAAGCTGGGCTTTATGGAGCTTAAGTTAATTTATTTTGCCAAACAGGAGAAAAGTAAGGTTCCCCAAATCTAGCCAAAATAGACTACTGCTAAATAACTCTGTTATGAAAAATCTGCCAGTGCTAGTTGGAAAAATAATGAAGAAAAAATTCATACACCTTAACCACCAAAGGTTTATGTGTTCTTCCAAAGGTTATGGCTCTGTGTTCCCTACTTTCAAACTTTTGCATTCCAGCCATTGTGCCAGTGGAAATGTTTAGCACTGGCATCCCATCTAGTTGTTTAAAACTGCAGGCTGAACTATCACATGAGTGTACACCTTGTTTTGGATATACAGGACTACATACCAATCTGGTTTTGGCTTGCTTCCCACAGTATTTAGGCAAACACAAGCATGTTTTGATACATGGTATTACTCATTTGTGCTTATTTCCAACGGATGCTTTTCCAACTCTCACACTAGGCAAGTTTTCAATGGAATAGAATGAACACCATAATTCACACTGATTTAAACTAAACAAACTAAAAAAACCAAAGAGTGTATTCCTACTAAATTAGATTAGTTGCTTTGTATAGAGCTTTGCTTCATTTTGTAGTTTCTCTGCTGGAAACATTTAAAATACACTGCAAGACATTATTAATTGTCATTGTTCTGTATTTTCTGCCATTGCATTCTTATTGTGAATGTGAATGTAATAGTAAGACTTCTGGCCAAGTTCACATTAAAATATCACAACAGGAAATGTAATTTACAGAGTTCTCTAGGATTGTGTCAGATTGTTTTAAGAGGACACAGCAAACAATTTATGTATATCATGGAAGGCTTTTCTTTCAAATGCAGAACTTAGTGTTCTTCCTATTTGCAGCAGAAATGTTTTGAGCAGAAATTACTTTAAGGGACCATATTTCATAAGTTAAGTGCTTAGCACTCTACAAAGGGAGAAGGATTAGCAGAGATAGCTTCAGCTTTAAGAGGAATAATTCTGTGCATGAAATTAGCTATGGACATAAATGATAACATTCAGATTGCAACCAGTACTCATGAGCACTGTTCATTGGCTGGAACAAAACTGGCAGTAAGAAATGCCCTGGATATCAGCTTGAAGGTTTTAAATTACAAACCTAATGTACACAAGTTACACACTGGATTTTTTCCCCCCCATTTTCTGTAATTTATCCCATCTGCACCATTTCATTAGAATCTGTAGGCCATAGTCAGTGGGAATTTTAGGATCAGACTAACATATATTTGGACTGGAATACTTCAGTGTGCACCAAAATCAAAGTGCTGTGTTTTGGTTACCTGCCAATAGAACCTGGTGTTGAGCATGAAGGCCAAAAATCTTCAAAACACCTCAGCACCTTGCTCTGAGTGGAGAGCTAAGAACAGTGAAAAGTGGCTGCCTTATTCGTGGCTTATGTGGAAGGTAAATTCTAACAAAACCCTAGCTCTAAGCTCGCCTGAGAAAACAGGCTTAGACCCTGAGCTCTCTACAATGTGCTGCAGTCCTGGGCACAGCATGGATTGTCCCTCTCTTATTTAGCAGGGAAACTCTATCTGCAAGTTGTCATTCTACTTTACAGAAACACATTTTGAATCCTTTAAGTCTCTTTCTTTGTTTTACATCTCCTTCCTACATCTGGGACTGGGCACTGAATGCATGGGTAACCTTTTGCTTCAAAAGTGTTTTGTAATCCTGGACTGAGTAGCTGTGGAATCATTATTTTATGAACTTTTTGTAAGTGTATTTCAGAAATGTGGTCCTGTTTAGGAAACTGGATGCTTTGGATTTTGAAGGCATGTTTTATATTACAATTCATTAGCAGTTGAACTGGTGATGGGTCAAAACTATGAAGAAAGAAGATAAAGTGTAGTGTTCTGTACTGCTGATTTCATTTGATACATTCTCCATAGCATAAACATGCCACGTATGGCATAAATTGCTGCAATATCAAATTTCAAGAAAGTTTCTTAAATAATAATAATAAAAAAAGTAAGACACCATATGTCCATTGTGACTCTCTACAGTAAGAGAAAGAAAAGCAAACAGAATGGCAGGGGAACATAATTTAATAAGACTAAATCTGCCCTTCCTAGTACTCTCTGCCTAATACAGGAACATCAAGAGCTGCTTGTTGTCTGAAGGCAAAGGTGGCAAAGCTGAAGCTCTGTTTTAAAAACCTAACCATTGAAATTCCACTACAGAAAGCCATAAGAGAGGAGTTACTTTTTTTCCCCATGAACTCATTGGAAGCTTTGCCATTGACTTCAAAGGGCAAAGGATTGGGCCTTAGTATGTATAATATAGTGCAGTTATTTAATTAGAAGCAGATATCATGAATAAAAAATCCTCGCTGGGAAGAGTGTAGCAGATTTGGTTATGGATCTATTTAGTACAGATCTCTGTGTCTACCAGAAGTCATTTCCTTCTAAGGAAAAAAAAAATCTCCTTAGACTATGGGGTATTGTGATAATATGGTTATATAATGTAACTTTTATTCAATTTGTTTGGTAATTATTTGGTATATTTCCCAACCTGTCCTGGAAGACTGTGTGAGGACAAAGATATACACTTGAGCTGGAGGTGTTTCAATCTGCTTATTTGTAAGTAAAAAAAAAAAGATTGCTAATAGGACTGACATTATTAGAAACTAGAAGCCATTTATTAAAGGACTGATAATGTATCAGTGTAAGTGAAAGAAAAAATTTAGATAGTGGACATATCCCTCAGTTGCAAATGTTTACTGGTTGAAGGCACTCCTTGTAACTGCCCTGTCTCTCTTTAGCTCTGCAAACAGACTGACCTGTGTTGGCTGAATGGTATTTCCTAACCAATTTAGATTTCAGGCTTTGCTAACTCACCTCATTTTGCCTGACAGCTCAGGCAACAGTCCTAGGAGCAGTTTATCTGTCAGATTTGAAGTGCAGAAATCCCCAGGTTAGGAGAGGAAGGAGGAAAGGGAGAGGAGGGCAGGGAGGGCCAGGCAGCTGGGGGTAGCTGCATTCTCCAGCAGGCACAGGTGTGGCTGGACAAGTCTGTAACTCCTTGACACACCCATCTTGTTGGTGTTGTCTCCAAGCGTTTAACTGGCATTCCTTTGGAAAAGCTCCAAGGGTCCTTCTTGTCATCTGTAAGAAAAGCATCTCTGTGGAGAACTGTGCAACAGTAATTGCAATTGTTTTCTATACCTGTGCAATAGGTGTTTCCAAGATGTGCTGTTATCAAGGGGAATCATGAGTTCTAACAGCTTTATTCATCCACCACCCCTGAAACAGTCATCTCTCTATTTACCTCTCTAAATCCTCATCTTCTCTGCCAGAAATTTTTGTTCTGCATCCTCTTATCATTCTCACTGTAGTATTTCTATTTAAATACACAAGTACAGCTACTTACTTAAACATTGGTTTCAGTGAATTCACTGAAAACTGTGGGCAAAAATGCCTCGGACTTCAAACTTTGTTATTTGGTTAGGACAGTGCCCATCACTTCCACTGAACTTCCTTTGGACTGAAAGAAATACAGGAAACTTTCTACTTTCATGAACTGTCTCAGCACAGAAATCTCTGAACTACTAGAGCTTAGCAGATGTGGCTGGAATAGAGTGATCAGCATTTTGTTCCACAAATTACATTTTCCTATTTTGCAGAGATCACTTCAAAGGCCAGCTGCCATAAGCCACTGATTTAATTACAGAGGATGCATATGGAAGTAATCTGAAAGGGATAAATAGCTTTCTCTATTATCATATATTCATAATGAGCTTTCTACATGCTGAAATAATACTTGCAGAATGGATAGTGTAATACTCGCTGGCAAAATCCTTCAAACCAGAAAAAAATTATCATTAAGCATGGATGTTTTAAGTAAATTCCAACATGTGATACTATTTAATGCCTAAGATCCTCATGAAGGAGCAGCTGTTACACATCCTTCATAGAAAAAGAGACTAAAGCTTCAGAATTGTTGGCTTTCCAAAAAACAAAACCAAAACCAAAACAAAACAAAAAACCAAACCAAAAAAGGATACCTAGGATATTAGAAGTGTTTTACCCAAATTGTCAGTCAGTGGAATAAGTATATTATGCTGATCAATATAAAATAAGGCATTCACAAGAGTGGAGTTTCATTATAGAATACATAGTAAGATTACATAATTAGCTTTTGAAACAAACTTTTAATATGAAGGTTGTTATCTAATGGTATTCATACCATTAGTCAAAGTCAGTCTTTAGATGGGTTGAGCATTTTTGGGGGTTTCTGAGGGAAGGTACCTGACATTTGAAAACCACAACTAGGATACTGTTTCCTTTGGAGTGCCCCTCCCAGTCCCTTTGGTAAGTGAATTTGCAGTGTGTCTTTATGACCACTTTAAATAATCACCTTTTCATGATACTGACATTATTGATTATCACTAGATGGTGCTCTTCACAATCCCCAAAATCATAGGTAAGTGAATGCAAAGACAGTTCTACCTCAGAGAAGTTTTTGTTGAAAGTTTTAATGTTTTCTTATTGAAGCTGAAAGTATTGTTCAGCTCAGTTCCCCTCAGACCACATAATTTTAAAGTGCAGAACTAATGCCGTCAGGAAATTTATATATAAATTTTCTGCAAGTCAAGAATCACAGAATATCAAATTAATCAAAATCATAACATCAAATTAGTAATTCCAAATCTTCCTTTCACTTCTACTTATTATTCCCTGCACACAAATAAAATGTAATCCCCTTAAGGAGGGCTCCATAAATTTGTACTAGGGTTTGACTTGTGGTTTCAGAACACCACAGTTATGACAGATTTTTTTTCATCTTAGGAAAAACTTGGCTAAAAAATATTTCAGTAGTATTTCGGAATAAAGAAGCAGTTTAATCCTTTAAAGGAACAACAAAAGTATTTCTGCACCTGACACTATATTATGAACATTAAATAGTAATACTACACACAACTATTGATTACATGCAGTGAAATAATAACTAAAAAGAGTATAAAAAACATTATCTCAAACCTCAGTTTCTTGCAGCCCAGTATGACAACAGCCTGAGCAGACAGGGCTGGGAGCCCTGGAGGTGTAAGAATTCTCCCAGGTCTTGTATCCAATTTAAATCAGATTTTGAGCTATATTAAAATGGTGTTTTTAATAAATTCCTCATTATCCTTTGTCTGCCATCACTTCTAGTCATGACTTCAGTCTGTAACACTATATCTTCATTTTAATAATTCAATGAAGAATAGACTAACATGAAGTACACCAAATCCAAGGCTACATCATTGTCCAGCCATGGTGTTGAAAATCCACCTGAGTTTTGCAGCTTAAGTCCATTTTTACTCAAATAGTTTAAAATTAACCAATCAGTAGTACAGGTGTGATGTAACTAAATTTTTCATGGTTGAATTTTCATTTCGAGGATGCATCTCCTAAAAGTGCTGCATTTTTAAGTAATTTTCCAGATCCCCAGGACAATGTTACCAAAGCATTTCTGATTTCATGGCACAATTTGTGATTACAGAAGGGGTTTGACTTTAAAACACCTTATCATTCTGTTTCAGTTTTCTTCCTCTATATTTACAGGAACAGTGAGAGACAATCTAATGAATCTTAATGTAGTGAGAGGCCCATGAATGCCTCTTTTTCTACACTGGCAAGAACAGTACAAAGGCTGCAATAATTAAGCCTGAGGAGGTAGTTATGGTTGTGGCCTGTCATTTTTTTAGAGTTACACTATGAACAAACAGAGCACTGAAATGCATGGCCTGAGAACAATGGTGCCCAGCCCTGTACCAGCCTTCTGGGTCACTCACTGGTTGTTTGCTTCCAGGCCTGATTTGCATAAGGGGCCTGGAAAAGTTGCAGAGCCTGGGAATTAGCACAAATTGATATGGGGTGTTAATTGACTCAGGCAAAAACTAAAGATGCACTGACCTGTTCAAATCAGACTCGCATTCAGGCCTCTGAATTCCTGCATCGTCCAGTGCTGAAGAATTAAACCCTGGCACTGTTCATCAGCTGCTGGGCCCTGGGTTAAAAATAGACAGGCAGAAATGGGATCATGTTTTAGCATAGTCAGCTGAAACTGAAAAGGGTGGGAAGGAATCCTTCCTCTTATGGAAAATGCTTTCTTTTCGGGTGTTTTGGGTGTTGCTGTAGGCAGCGGTATGGCAATCGAGCTCACCTTAAATGAGAGCAAAGCCAAACCTTTCCCCAAAACCTTTTACTGCTCTAGACCCAAATACTTCCTTAAAGGTTGAAATATACTCGTTGTTCCATGTTTGTGTTCCACCAAGAGCAAGGAACATGATTTATTTCAGTGACTGGATCCAATGTGCCAGACGCAGCCCCAGTGATCCACAGCTGCAGGAGTTATCTATTGCCTCAGCCCCATGCAGTGCCTCTCTGGTCCGACAAACAACAAAAAGCTTCTTCCAATAGCTTTCCATCAGATCATTTTGAGAAGAACTGATATGTTAGGAAATTCTCTCTGCTTTTAGAGGTCTGTAGCACTACCAGAAAGCAGTGTTCACCCATGGGGATTCACATAATTTCATGTTATACCTGTGTCTCCCTTAAAGCAAAAATTAAAATTAGGCTCAAGTGCCTTTAGTTTAATTTAAAAGTTTTCACAAACTTTTGTGGATTTCTTCAGTTTTACATTTGCAAGATGCTCTCAGACCAGATATTTTCATGTGCTAGGGTTTCCTTTTGGCCATTTAACTTGGCTCACACAGGCCTTGCATACCTCTAGTTTCTCCATTTTTTTAACACACTTAGTTACACCCTAAACCAGTATCTCAAATACAGATCCTGACACAACAACACTTGGCTGGTTTTGACTGATTTCTTCCATGCTAAAAGCAAGCACATTCCTCTCTGACACAGTGATACTAAAATGCTTTTGCTGTGCTTTTTCAATTAATTGTATAAGTTAATAAGAAAAAGTAAGTTTTAGGGCAAAATAATAAAGAGAAAAGGAAACTGGACACTGATTCTAACACTGAATTTAATTTATGGAGGTGCTGGCCTGTGACATCTTTTTAAAGACTATGTAATCTTTAAAAAGTGTGCTTCCCAGAGAAACTCGAGGCAATACTAGCAGTTCATATAATAGGAGCTTTCCCTCAAAATTTTATTAGTAAGAGGTGTCTGCAAAGTCTTCTGAGGCAATCTGAGTCAGTTTATCATCTTTTAGGGGAAAAAGAGCACTGTACATGTTCACATTCCTATGCAGTTTCTTAAAAGGTCACTCCTGATCTTCAGTCAGTTTTTAAATGACTCGTTACGTCACCAGCATGCTGAAAACTGTGTCTGACTATAAGGGTTTTTTAAAAAGCTAAAATCAGTGCCACAACCTATCAATTTTTAATGTACATAGTAATTTGAATTGCTGGGAAGCACTTGCTTAGGAAACAAGTACAAAATTATGGAACTAATTTACACCTGTGCCTTCACAAGTTCTTCCTGGCCTCTACTCCTTTTGTTTGGTGCTTGTCATTTGGAAAAATGCTGCACATCAGGGCTGACTTTGACATTACCAGGGGCTTCCTTACACTCTGAAAAAATCACTCATGAATACCATGCTGTCATATTGCCATATGTTCCTTCAGGCTGCTTTTTCTTTCACAAGTGAGCTCTGAAAGCAGCACAGTGCACATGAGAGGAGAAGGCAGTGATGTCCATTTCCTCTTCTGCTTTTGTCTCCTCTTTAAAAGTTAGTATTTGACCTCTGTTGGGAGTTGACGCACTTTCCATACGGAAATGTCACATGGAGGAGTTGGAATTTGTAGCTGCCAGAGTCTCCATTTCAGAAGTACTTACAAAATGTGCCTCTTAATTTGGTACAAGATGCAGTTACTTGTTGCTTTCCTATGCAGTTTTCAGTCTAAAAATCAAGTCATGAGGCTCTGGCACAGTTTAGGATTTAAACATACTAAGGCTACTTGAAGGTTCCACAACAATGCAGCCGAGTCAGATGCATCATTTAATACTTGAAAAATATGCAGGACATCTTGGACCAAAGTTGGAGCAACAGTAGCCACACAAAATGAAAAAGGATGCTGCTATCCTTGAGTAATACAACTAGGGCTATCTGAAATCTTTCTGTGATCATGTTGGGGTGAAATCTGATGGCAAGCAGGTATTTTATGGCCATGTGTGAATCTTCTTGAGCGGGATGAGTTATTAGATTAAAACCTCAAAATAAGCAGCTCTTTCATGTGCACTTATATTTTCCAGATGTTTGATACAGTCAAGATTATCCTGTTCATTTGCATGTACTTGTTTCTTTTGTTGTTATTTTTAGAAAATTCTTTAAAATTATTATTATTCTAACATCTGAGTAAGATTTGAAAATATTTTTTATTTAATCTCATTGCATTTTCCTGTTATCTTTCTTAATCCTTATTTCTATTATTTAAACTTTTGGAAGAGACCACAATTTAATTTGAATTAATTAAGCAAGTAGGAATTTTGTCCTAGGTTTCACTCATTTGAGGGATTCAGCAATATCAGTGATATTTATCTGCCATATTTAGCAGTTTGGTTTTATAAAAGTTACATCCATGCTAAAAATAAAAGCAGGAATTTCACTTCTAAAATATATTTTAAACTCAACATCCAACTGGTGCCTATGATCTAATGGCATCAGTTACCCTACACCCCTTTCCTCTGTTTTCTTAGGAAAACATTACTTCAGCTCCCAGAAGGAACACATCGGGCTACTCTTGCTATAGGATCCATGAATTTCATGCATGTGTGGGCTGCAGCCTTCTGTCTATGGAGCTGCATCCTTGACTTAGCAAATGTCCTAAAGCTGGCACAGTTCTTGGACAAAGATCATGAACGTACTTCAGGATCTATCTGGGATGAGAGATGCTATATTATGTTTGTGTTAATACATAAAAATAATAGTTCAGGGGAAGAAAATGAAATAAAGCATAAAAAAATGTATGCCAAAGGCCTGCTTGAAACAATACTCCAGCATCTTATATTAAGAATTGTCAAAAATGGCAGCATTAAAAACAGCAGCAACTGGCTCCTTCCCAAGCTCCATGCCTTTTGGATTTCCTTAAAAATTCAGTCTTTACGGTTTCTGAATAATGCAACCATTGTAATTCAAGGACGCTCCCCTGCTGGTTTTGATTAATTTATTTTAACAACACAGAAAAAGTGTGCTGTAGCTCCTCTGGCAACATAAATCCCTGTTACAAAGGATTCTGTTGTCTCCACCTCTCTAATAAACTATAGTGTCAGGGGGGTTCGAAGCTAAGTGGATGGCAATACAACTTTAAGAATTCATGTCTGCTTATGTGTCTGAATTAATATCAGAGGTTTTTCCCCTTCAACCTCTAACTAATTTATAACTCTATTCTTACCTTCCTATAAAGGATTCAGTGAAATATTTTAATTTGCATGCAATCACACATTTTACACTTTAAAAATTAATATCTTGAAAAGAATGTCAGATATCTTTAAAAAAATCCCTGTAAAATAACTGTGGCTATCTTCTCAACTTTTTAAATCTTACTGTGAGTCTCATGACAAATGCAACTTTCCTTTCAGTACCAGCTACCAATATCTGGTTCTCCCTTGAGTTCCAGCTTTCATTAAAATTAGAATACATTTATGGATGTCCTGGATTGCAAAGTGATCCCATCCCCAAGGGAGAAAAAACCCCAAGTAACCCTACGTTTTTAATGTTTTAATCTTTTTTCATGTGATACTAGAGAAACTGGAATTTGTTGGTTGTGAGGATAATGGATTAAGCTTGGCAGGCCTACAGTCTGAGAACAGAATGCCCAGTGAGGGCACTTAAATACCTGTTGCAGTTTCTGTGGACAGAAATTGAGTGTCACGACAAAGCTTCTATTAAAGTAACAGTGGCTTTCAGAGGTTGTAGAGATTGTCACAGCAAATTATGACATGCAGATATTTTCCCAAGACTCAAGAGCATGTGAATTCTCTGGAATTCAAGCAGCATGATTCCTTTTGGGAATCATACAGCACTTTAAAAGAAATTGCTGTTAGCTTACTTATACAATTACATACTTTTGAACTGTTTTCATTTCACATAAATATTAAATACTCCTTTGTTTAAAAGAATTGATTTAAAAATATTAAATAAAAAGAAATCAAGCTATTTTCAAGCTGTTTCTTACAGATTTCTGGTAAACTTGCTGTTCATCTGACATGTTGCATGTGTCATTTCAACAGTGCCCGTACATGTGAGTGTATATACAGATGCTTTAGGCTAACATTAAACAATGTTCTATAGCTAGGACTGTTTTTTTAGTCCAAATAAAGTAGGTAGTGTTTTTATAACTATCAATTCTTGGGTTATGGAGAATGTCTTCAAATAGAAATAGAAAGAGGTTTATCTTTACAAACAGGTCTCATTCCCTTAAAAGGAAGTTGTTTCTTTTTTCTTCTGCTTCTTTGGAGAACTGACTACAAACTGGGAATGGTTATTGTATGACTCATTTGGGAAGAATAGCTACAGTGTAAAAAGTTCAGAAGAGATTTTAATAAAACCAACCCAAATTATCTTCTGTTTTGGGCATGATAAGGATAGTTTGAAAGAACAAATATCAAGTTTTTCAGAACACTTAATGTCAACCTAATACTGTAGTGTTTTGAAGGGAAGGGACAAAAGGTCAGGAAAGACTAAAACATTTTCCCCTAGTTTCAGTTCTATACATAAGACAGAATTCCCCTTTCTTAAGGAAATTTTAATTTACTTTATTCTGGTCTGGTCTAGTCTGGCAGTGAGCTCCTGCATGCACCAGGCAAATCCCTGACTGCCAAAACCAGACGTTGAGCTTGGGAATGATCCCCTACTGAGCTATGCACAGGTAATGGGACTTTCCTACTGCAGCCCACGTACTTCAGATACTTGGAAATTCCCCCAAACCCCAACACTGTCAGTTAAACTGTTAAAAATTATAACATTGTTCCAATAAAACAACATTAATGCTGTGCACAGTAGAGACTGCAAATGCTACAAGTAAATATTATTGTGTTACTCCCTGCATTGCCTTCCCTGCAATGTTGTAAAGGAGACAGTAGTAAAGTATGGACAGAAGAACTTCTGTTAAAGTTTATGATTCAGCATCCTTTCCTTGCAGCCCTCATATTAGTTTTTACAGTTTTATAAATAAAATCATGTCTTCACCATGTCACTTACAGTTCTGCTGCTCTTTGTGCTGCAGCACTTGAGTATCCTGCCTTTCAGGGGAAGAAACTGGGGTTATGTCTCATAAAGCAAACTTTTAACAGGGTTTGTGATTTGTTCATCTCAGGAACATGCATTGAAAAATTGTAGGCTAGCTCATGCAGCAGCTGGGTGAGGGGTGCCAACTGTTTAGGAAGTGTTCCATGCAAAACATGGAAAAATGCAAATTTTTTTTTCAAGTTCAGCACTAGTTGTTTGCATATTGCTAATCTAGCAAGACAATTTTATAAAATTTTTATTTTCCTTCTCTTTACTGTATATACAGTGTC
This sequence comes from Cettia cetti, assembly GCA_013401135.1. Lineage (NCBI taxonomy): Eukaryota > Metazoa > Chordata > Aves > Passeriformes > Sylviidae > Cettia > Cettia cetti. The sequence continues at coordinate 172,487 of VZUI01042129.1, read as the reverse complement.
AAGAAATTTGCTGCATTTGTCCCTTGTTATCAAGGCACATTCCCTTGAATTCCAGACTATTATGTGGTTTTCTGTTTGAAAGTTCATGTCCAATGTTGTCCATTTATATAATTTCCCAAAGTGCTAGTAGGAATTTTTTTATTTTCTCATGCTTGAAGCATTATGAAACTTTTCCCTGAGTGTTTCTCCTAAGATTGGTCCAACTGAGGCTGAAGTTAATAGAAAGTGACCAAGTGATTTCAATGGGAGTTTCACATTTGGAAAGCAAAATCATGACTTTGTTTTGGTAAGAATGTTGATGTATCTGAACTCCCATTCCTAGGAATTTTACAGGAAGATGCTGAGCATTTCAAATTGCCATGAGGCTAAATGCATTTGAATCTTTTGAGCATATCTAGAATGTCCTGTATTATTCAAGCTAAGTTTTAAAAGAAAAATGCTTCAAAAGCCTCTTCACCCCGCTTCCAGCTTCCCCATTGGACCATTTGGGAACGTCCTGGCCAAACAAGGTTCATGGATGTGTCACAAGCATTCAGTTCTTTCTGCAAACCCAGTAATAATGACTCTATGCTTTACAGTCCAGCCCAGGTTTTACGGCAGAGCTCAGACATGCCCTGCTGATGCTTTATGATGTACCTTTGATGATGGGAGATCTACAGGCCCAGCCATAATTTAACACTGTAGTAGATTGTGGATAGACAAATTATAGAATTTGGAGATATAGATATATATATATATATATATATATATATATATATATATATAGATATATATATATATATATATATATATATATATATATATATATATATATATAGTAGATATCACATTTTAAAAAGGGCGTGGGTGAAACTGTTGTTGCTGCTGCTACTGTCACAAAGTGCTGTTCATTGTGGGGACCTAAAAGGTTGCTATTTGGGAACGGTTCTGCTGCTGGGAATGGGAGGCCAGTTGGGAGAGGAGGCTCCCTCTTGACAACAGTCTGGATAGTGCTCTGCCTGATAATGAGGGGAGTGATATTTCAACAGACTGCAAAAGAGTCTATGCCTCTTTTAAAGGCCTACCCTGGACCTGGTTGCCAGGGAGCTGCGGGAGGGCGAAGGTTGGCAGCAGACAAGGAAATAATTCAGCTGAATTCAATTAGAGTGCATCAGTAGAACTAAGTGAACTATTAAAATAAACAGTTTCCCTTAATCAGAAAGGGTTATGACCACAGAAACTGGAGTCGTTACAGATTTCTTTACACCATATTGAGATATTAATCCTTTCTAGCATGAACCACTGCATTGCAGAGTTGCAAATGTGCTGAGGACATGATTGTGTTTAGGCTTGCACACATGGCAAGCACCCACCTTGGTCCCTCTGACATCAGTCATTTTTCAGGATCCACAGCAGGCAGAGATAGAGCGAGGCACTGCTTTCCCCAGAGACCGAGAGGCTGCTGCCTTGGTTTGTGGATCAAAGGGAATCAGAAATAACAGCATGAGAGAACAGGACTGTGAGCAAACCATTCCTTTCCCCTTTAGCTGAGGATTCCTGCTGAACACCTGCAGAGAGGACAATGGTTCCTCTGGTAGAATGGCTCCAGATTTTCCAAATATCCTGATCAAACCACTGGCCAGGATATAACCCTAATCGAGTAGAAACAGCCCAACGCCTTCGATTATCCTGGATCAATTTTCCTCTAAGTGCTACCTAATTGATTTAATGAGGGAGATTTTCTTGATTTAAAAGGAAGCATCCTGAGTATTTCCTGGACTGTAGATTTAATTTGTTTGGCACTGGTATAGGTATTCATCAGCGAGCAAACACCTAGCTCTAATTTTTAGCAGCCATTGGACTTCATACTAAAGCCAGAGATTTAGGAAGAAACTGGGTGTGAGAAAGCACTGCTTGCAATTGAGACAAGTGTGCAATATAGGAGTGCTCTTCCCTACTGCTTAGACTTCCTTGATGGTAGCTTTTGCAGATACTTGCGTCTAAGGGAAAAATCAAAGTGAAAAAATGTAGCAATACACAGCAATTGCTATGGGAAGAGCATATACTGCAAGAGATTGCTAGGTCATATATGCAGGGGAATAATACAATGTCTCCGGCAGAGACAACAGAAATACTTACAAATGTTTAATAGAGAAGTTCCTTGGCTTTTGGGTGGTATTCTCATATTATGATTTCCTGCCTAAAAGAAAAAAAAGATAAAGTTAATGAAGAGAAATAAAGGAAACAATCTTATAAAAAATAATAGGGCAGGAAGAAGCATACAGTTTTTGTATATGAAAAAAAAAGACTCCAAAGAAAGTGAGTGATAGGCTGTAAAAATGTTACCTCAAACTGCTGTGGAATTTGTAGCTGAGCTCCCATTTCCTTCAAAGGTTGAAAATGACAAGTTTCTGCAAAGCAGCCTTCTCAAAGTTTGCAAAGGCCAATGGTTTAGTTTATATTTTTCCTACTGCAAAGCAAATGACTGACAGAGGTCAAGCATACAATTTGAAAGTTCTTTTCCCCAAGTCCGTTTCCTGTTCCTGCATCCCCCCAGTGTTCCACTCTCTTGGTTTCCGAGTTCTCCTATGCATTAGTTGGCAGCCTCAGCTCATAGCAACACAGCACCACCAGGATTCCAGTTTGGTGTATTTTGAAAGCCTTAATTTAAACCAACCCTTATGGAAGAAAACATATCAGATACTTTTGCTGGAGGAAAATCTCCATGTTCACAATATAAAATATCTCTTGCCTGCTTTTTTGCACTCAGAAGTAGAAACCTAAATTGTTTGAAAGATTTTTTTTTTTTCCTCCAAGTAATACCTTTTTTGGTTATGGACCAGTGGTGCTGACAAATATCCAACTCCTGCCAGGAGCTAGACTACTAAATGTCAATCTAGTCCATTTTTGACAGTACACATGCAGGATATGGCCACAGCTGTAAACCAACATTTTTAGCATGCTCCTTAGAATATCTAAAGTCAAAACTGCAAGAGAAAGCACAGCCAGTTTCAAACCTTATTCTATAACTGCAATAATTACCTCTGAAAGAAAACAGCCTGATGCACAGAACAAGGATGACAAGAGGTTCTATTAATCAAAGCATACTGTAATGGAGCTAAAGATGGACTGCAAACCAAAAAGACAGAAATATTATTCAAACTTCCGAGCTTGACCCATTTTAAACTCCTGCAATGTGGGCTAAAAGTCTGTAATATTTTGTGCTTATGTATTTTGAGGCATTTGGATGCCAGGACTTAATTCTTAGCCTGGGCTCAATACTGCGCAAGCAAACTCATTTTAGAAACATAAAGTTAAGTTTTCATATTGATGTTATCAGCAGAACTGATTAATGGCAATGCAACATGTTGAAGGGCTCCATTGGAAGAGCTGGTTCCAGTAATTATTGCAGCAGTTACAAAGAGCTGATGAGGGGCAGGAATGAGTTACGAATTCACACAGAATAGTCCCACAATACAGGCCAGGGCCTAAACTTTTGAGTCAGATACAGCTTTTTCTGGAAATAGTTAGGACTTGGGTTTCCAACTACTGCTCTTACCTGCAAACCTGCCTTTATCACAGCCGAGTTGTTAAGTGGGTCAGTTCTGAACACATTGTGCAGTCAGAGCCTCATCTAATGTCTTGCTGTCCCTCATCCCTCCAGGGCCTCTGACACCCATAGTGAGCTCCTCTGATTTCCTTTTGCACAGAGACATGAGCACATCCCTTCCACCCTTGAATTATCCACTTTTAAATTACCTGGGTCTAAAGAGCTGTCTCCTTGCATTGCTTAGTCTAACCTAACTCTTAAACTGGGCCCTATTTTCTTCTGCTCTCTTCTTGGCTTTCTGGTCCTTTTCCTCTATATCCTTACACATAGATCAACTACACCAATTGTAACATCAGCTGGGGTGTTAGGGTCATCTTTTTGGCCATTTCTACCAGGGGAAACAGCTCCACTATGCTTCCCCCTGTTTAATGGCATATACACATCTTTCCTGACATTTCCCATTCCTTCATCTGTCAGGTGTTTTAAGGAAGGGAACTCAACAGGCACATTTGAAAGAAACCATTCCAGATAAAGGTACTGGGAAGCCCTGGGACATGACGAATGCAACAGTTCAGTCTGGGATTGTGAGGGTTATCAAGAAGGGAAGAACAGTAACATGAATGTATTAACTGCTTCACTACAAACACTGTGTGCACAAGAAGATGTAAATGATGATGACAGTAGATTAAACTTGGTTCACAAGCCTTCAAACATGCTCAGTATGACATTCTTTTTCACTTATGCAGCTGAGCAAATTTACTTCAGCCAGCAGGTGGGGGGTCTAAGAAAACTGTTTGGACTTTAGAACAAGAAGAGATTTGTACAGCTGAGAGAGCTTTGAAGATATGCCAAATTTATTGGGGGGTTTTTGTCTTTCAATAAGGTTAGGCTCTTCTAGAAAAATCCCAGTATTACTTCTACTCCTCATACCAAAAATAAACCCCAAATGACAACAGCATCAGGGACAGTTCATGAAAGAACTTTTGTGGCCCTATAGATAGGGTGTCATGGAACAGTATACAAATGAAATATTGAATAGTTTACATGTTATGCATTCAAACAACCATCAGTCAAACACATCTTTGAAAGTGTTTATATGAAATACAGGAGTTGCCAATTCCTAGCAAAAAACACCTATAGATGCTGGCAAATAGCAACATCCTATTACAGGATGCTATTACTATTATGCTTCAGTATTTAACTAGGCTTGGCAGGCAGAAGGAAAAACAAAAATACACTCACATTCTGGCAATCTACTGCACACTGAATTTTAGAGCATTAGGCCATGTAATCTTCTCATCCTATTTAGGAAATTTTTTTGTCTAGGTTTCTTCCTTTGGGTTCAATAGTATAACTGCAAGCTGATCCAAAATGACAATAAGCTTCATTCCAAGTGCGTTAGGAGAGCACAGACACAGATGCTGCTTCGCTGCTTGTCCATAAGGAGGATTGCAAAGGATCTGTTAGGCTCCTAAAGGAAGAAGTTTGTTGCTACCACCTCTCAGGCAGAATTTGCTAGTACTGCTGATTTGCTACATTTGTACACAAAATAGTAAGGTACGAAAATTTCAAGGCAGTGTATTAAATTCTCATACAACATGAATGTTCTAATTGTGAAGCTTGAAAAGATTGGTTTGTATTCAAAGTTTGGGTGAAAAAAAAGCAGCAGTTCCTCTTGTGCAGCTAAATTTGGAAAACAAGAGACTCCAGGTGTGCTCTGCAGTGGTTTATGGGCTTCTTTAACAACATTATGCTACTCAGTACAAGTCAGGCCCACACTATCCCATTCCTCGACAGTGGGCATTATAGCTCCCTTGCTTAATAAGTAGAAACACTGGGAAGGGGTTTGCTATTTTCCTTCTATTTTCTCTCTTCCTCACATTACATGAATCTAATTTTTCAATTTAAGATTATTATTTGAGATTCAAATTCAAATGAACCTAAATGTGCAACTATCTTTTGGCCACATCTGGACAATTGCTTTGCCTCCTCCTTTTATGATAGTCCTTCATCATTAAATCTTTTGTGTCGAGAGAGGTAACTGGAAATTTCAGGCTTCCAATTCTCGGTTTAAACTTGCTTTTGGATCTCTGAAGGATGCAAGGGGTAAAGCACATTGGAATTCCTTTATGAATCCCTGCTAGTAGCTGTGCTGTTAGATCTCCTGTGGCCACTGTGGAGGAGATGGCTCCAGTCTCCATGGAGACATCTGACAATCCTCTTTCCTAAGTAACTAGACACAGTAGACATTGGTGCAGCATCACACAGAGGGCTGTCATATGTTATTGCTCTCTTATCTTTGAGCTTTTTCTCCTCAGATAGGCTCATTTTTTCAATCCTGATATGAATTTGACACAATTTTTGGCCAAAACCCAAGGCTAATTCTGTGCCAGAAAAACCCAGATAAATGTGTCAGAACCTATTTTCATCTGCTTATTTAAGTCTTCCAGAACAACATTTAAGCCCTTCTCCTCATCCAGAACTATGCCTACCTTGAATGCTTTGTTTATTTGTACTCAGGATAGCTAGGCAACAAGGGAACAAGTACCCATGACCTGGTACAGCTGCACTGTATGTCTGTGTCCAACTCTTTTTTTAATGTCAAGAGATTAAATCAAATGCAAAACCTAGACCAAAACCATGGAGCTGTGGGTTTCAAAAAATTAATACTGCTACCACCCAGCATCACTGAGAGAAACAACTATAGCTTTAACTTCTGATCCAAATCCTGCAGACTCTTGATGCACTGAACTCACATTTGCTTTTTTACCATCAGCTGAAGATGCAGCTTTGATGAACCTTTATCTCCTCCCTATTAGAGTGCATAGAAAGCAATGCATCATGACCTCTGAGACACCCAGAATGAGCTCTTGCCAGAGGAAGTGTGTGGTACCTGATTAGCTGTGGCTCTGCAAAGGGCTCTGGCACATGGCAGAGCCAGGCATAGTGTGACATCTGTCAGGCTGAGTGTGAGGTAGGTTCGCCTTCTGCCCCTATAACCCAGTCTGGGAACTGGGAGTACTGGGGAGCGCCATGGAGAGGAGCAGGAGCCACTTGGATGCTTTCATTCGGGTGGAGCTAGATTTATGAGCCCAAGCTCAGGGCTGTGGCTGCAGCCAGCAGAGGCAAGGAGGTTGCTGCAGCCAGTTGTGGGAGCAGGGTGAGGTGGATATAATAGAGAACAAATCTGGCCAATTTTAAGTGTGGCTTGAAATCAGAACTGCTCGGGATCATTACTATATAATATATTAGATATACATGTTAAATTTTTCATTTTCTTGGACAATGAAACAATATTCCTTCTTTTCCATACTATAAATTACTGTAAAATACAAATTGAGATACCCTGTTGATATGTGGGGTTTCTTTCTGGTTTTCTTTGGTTTGGTTGTTTTGCCTGGTTTTTAACAAAGCATATCTTTCAGTGCAGATTCATGTCAGCAATGGCCTTATTTGAAACAGCAGTTCTTCTCAAGGTGCCTCGCAGGGTGATGACCCTTAATTCCAGGCATCCCAGCTTTGATTAAAACCACATGAAACAAGTTCATCTTTGTAGCCCTGCACTAGTGGATTGCCTGTTTTCCTCTAACACACAAACCCCCTATATTAAGACTAACCTAACTCATCCTTATGTTGGTCACATTTTCCTAAACCTTGTCTGTCTCTCACAGTTCAAGCTCTGAACCATTGTTACAATCACAAGCATTTCTCCTAAATGAGGAGCAGAGTCATCTTCATTTTCAATCCAAGAACAAACCCATCTTTTCCTATAAAACTAGATTTACCATTCTCTCCTTCTACAGAAGTAAACTGCCTATTATCTTCGCTATAAGAAGATAAATCATGTACTTCAAGTCAGTGGCTATTCTTGTCCCTCCCAAAAGTAGCTGGCTAGAATGGAGAGAAGGAAAAGAAAGGATCATAGAACGCAAGAGCAAAACCACAAAGCTCTTTGGGGAATTGAAAATTTTTGAAAAAGTCAAAAAAAGAGGCAACACACAACTGCCTTCACCAGTAACTGCAAAATCCTTAAAGGGGAGCTGTGAAGAACTGACATGGTTTTATTACCCATTTTAATACAAGAAACAGCAAATATGATACAGGGCTTTTCAACACAAGCCAAACTCTGGCCATATTCATATTATCACAGTGACACAGGGCACCTAAATCCAACAAAGACCAGCCTTTCTGAATTCTCTTTTCCTCTGAGCAATCACTACCTTCACTACTGCTGTTTTCTTTTTGTTTAGAGGTCAAAGATCTTGTTGGTTTGGTTCCTGTCTTTCTCTCTCAGGCTTTCACAGAGGGTTTATGAAAAGTTGGTATGATTTTTCATGATCATAGTTTTTTGATTCCCATTTGAATGCCCACACCCTTTTCCTTCCTTCTAAAGCAGCTGCTCTCATCATACAGGCCTGGTATCAATTGAAGTTTTTAAAACTGCACTGGAGATGCCTCAATCCAATCAGAGATGTGTGAAAATTGATTAATAATGACAGTTTTACACTCTTATCCACATAAACATCTTCTTATCCATCTTTCCCCCTTTCCTGGGGGGTGGAAAATCCCACCTAGCACATTTCTAAAGCATCAGCAGATCCCCAACTCCATCATGACTGTTCAACACTTTCAATAAGAATCCAGAGTGAGTATAAAAGATATGAAATATTGTGTGAGTGATCCTCTAATACAGTAGTATCTAATTTCTAAAATCTAGCTGTTGTTTCTGGCTTCTGGTGAGCAAACTAATGCTGACTGCTTTTTTTTTTTTTTTTTTTTTTTTTTTTTTTTTTTTTTTTTTTGAGAGAGAGAGAGAGCACCACATAGTATTATGTGTTTTTCTGACTTTCACAGTGTATGTATTGCAATAATAAGTCATTTCTAAATCAGTATAGACTAATTACAGTACATAGAGTAAAATCTCCTGCTCTGAATATATTAAGCACAGCCACAGAAATTATCTTAAGTATCTGCTTGCAAAAGTTGTAAAACTTCTCCTTAAGTGAGGAAATGAAGACAGAAGATTTAATTGATAAAACACCAAAACAGTGACTTTCTGATTTACCTTCTGTCTATAGGTGTGTTGATGTTTTCTCAAGTTTGTGAAGTACTAATTATGCCCAAGGCTAAAAGCAAATTCCTCATATAATAAATCCTAAGCATAAAGCAGCCACTACAGTTACAATACTTTGTGAAAAATCAGTTGATCCTCTAATAGTTCAAGTTTGGGCTGCAGAAATAATTCTGTTCATTGAATTATGAGACAGGAACCCCTTACGAGCCCCAGAAAGCAATTCAGCCTTACTAATTTTCCGTCAGAGCCTGTAATCTTGCCTAAATATTAAATTCCAGATTAAAAAAAGAAAATTAAAAAGAACTCTAAAAACAGAAAAATAATTGAATACTGGTTTTTAAATTGTGGTTTCACTTTCTGTAGGAAGCAAATGTTCCTGTGGGGATCACCTGAAAGAATGCCAAATAATCCATAATAGACTTCAGAACTGCATTTCATAGAGTAGTGCAAACCTTTTCACAAATAAGCAAGCTCGCAGGAGCTTAGCTCAGTTTCAAATAAGCATGAAATTGCTTTATTGTTTCTTCAGTTTTCATGTGGAACTAAGTGAAACAGAGCAATTTCAACAGAATTTTGCAAGGAGATTTGAATTAGTTAATTTTAATTCAATTACCAAATGTATAAGTTGTTTCCATGGACATACCCAGTGAAAGCAAAATTTAAGTTCTCACAGCCATGCTTGTGACTTTGAAACGTGATGCTATAAAACCCACATACTTCAGAGTTTATAATTAAATGAAGGACAAGTGTCATGTCTAACTCCCTCTTTTACACAACGGTAAAAAATAAAGCTAATTTATCATAATATTTGATTTCTTAAACATTAGGATCAGTTACGCTTATAGAATAAGCATCTTTGCACAAGCTGTGTACAGATCAATTGTAAAATGTGCAGACAAGAGATTTGTGCTTGTAATCTGCAGATATAAATAAGCAACCAACAAACCATGGAGCATTATGCTGTGCTGATGTAATGAGGGACAAGGTTTCTCAAAAAGTCTTGGAAGATATGTTTTTCAGATCTTTTGGGACTGAAACTGTAACTCATGAACACTGATTCCTATCTACTTTCTCAGCCAGAAGTGGCACATGATGTGCACTAACAATAGTCTGAACCCACCAGAGTGCTCAAACACATAATTTGTATAAATATACATCATTAATTTGTACAAGAGATACCTGCTTAGGCTCAGAATAATGCTGATCCAGCTGGCTGAACCACAGCACACAGAACAGTAACACAGTTACAATCCTGCAATTAAATATAAAACAGAGCCATTAGAAGAATGTAAAATTTCTTTATAAGGATTCTACTGCCACAAACCCAGAGGTTTTTATATGCTTTCATGAGACTCTCCAAGTTAATGCTCGTAGTATTTGCTATGCTGATCCAAAGAGAAAATCCTCTCAGCATCTAAAACATACAGACCTTTTTTTCTCTTTTGCAAGAGAATCCTGTAACTTGAGTTCTATCTTTAACCTGCTGAAGTGATTTCAAGTGTCAAACCTCTGTGTGTAGTAAAGAACAGGACAGAATAGAAAGCACACAGCCTCACACAGGCCATTGGGGAAATGCTGAGTCCCAGTGACAACAACCATGGAAAAAGTAGGTTTCTGCACCTAAAACCTGGAGCCAGATAGGTGCAGCTGCTTTGTTTCCACTGCCATGAGTTTAGGTATCCATTCATAGGATTTAGAAATGGAGATATGGAAAAATAGTTATGCCAGCAAAATTTTTTGTGTAGACATAGTCCACATTGAATAAGTCAACTGCCTGGAGACTCTGTGTTTAGAGACCTGGCACTCATCTTCTCCCATCTTCTAGAACACATGTAGACATGATTGTTTTATTTTTTTGTTTCTAGGAGACATAAGTTGAATAATTTTAAAAAAAGATATCACATTGACTATGCAAAGAGATGACAAGGTATCTCGGGAATGAATATATCCACATAAAACATAAACATAGAAAAAGAGGAGAACAGAGCTGAGTGAAGGAATTTTTAGCAGCAGGAGACCATAGTGTGTCAGTGAAAATATACAATGATAAAACAGTAAGAGTTAATAACCTTAGTCTTGCACAGAGAAAAAAAAAAGGAGATAAAAGGCCTGAGTCTTGTTAAACTTTAGAAGTGCAATGTAGATGTAAAGCACTAAAAATTATTGCTCTCATCTCATACACGTATCACTTTCTACAGAGTTCAGGCAGCGCCTTTACATCAAAGAGAGCTGGAATGAAGCCTGGTCTGGCAGCCTGGTGTCTGGCTGAGCTTGAGTTCCCTGTGGATTTATACAAGTGCTACAGCCCAGAGCTAGGCTGGCATGGTCTGGTTGCCAATCATCAGTTTATCTTTTAGGGTAGCAGTGATGGAAACTCGAGGGCTGGGCTTGAGCAGAAGCTCAGCAGTCCTTTGCACCCATGAGCTGTAAAGCACTGCTGAGGATATAAATCCAGGCAATCCTTCCAGAGGATCTTGCACCACTGATGTTTCCAGTGCTGAGCAGCAGAAGGGCTGAGTTACAGAGGAAAATACACACAGCAAGTAATGCTGACTGCAGTTGGTTCAGCATGGAAAATGATCAGGATGGAAGCTAAAACAAAAGTTTGGGTATAAGACTTTACATTCTCTAAATGGAATGTGAAACTGCTGTACAAGGGGCAGATTTTGTTCCAACTGTAGCCATTGCAAACTCTCCCCCATACTGTATGTCTATTCATATCTGATTTGTCTGGAGAGAGAAAAATATTAAGGAAAAAAAAACCCAAAAAACCAGACCAAACCACTAGTGAGCCAGTGAGGACTTCTGTACAAAAGGACTTTAAAGTTTTCCAACTTGCTTCCCTCTTTAACACAATTTATGGATTCCCCTGCTATTTAGCTTCAGTACACCACAAGAACCGGTCTTCTAAACTAACTGGATCCCATTTTTAGTGACATATTTGGGCAACAGTTTCCTAAGGATCTACTTTCCTTGTTCACATACTACTGGGATACCTTCAGTACAATTTTCTTACTGAAAGAACACATTTCTTTCAATAATTTTCACAAGTACTTTCATCTTTTTGTGGATAATATTAAGGATAGTAAACAGTGATTCCCACTCTCTCACAGCAGAATACAAGCAATTTTGATTGGAATTAGCATATACTTTTCTAGACAGCTTTGGAAGAATCAGCACTGAGTCAGGTCCAATTACAAGCAGATTTGTTGGAAACACTTTCCTTTCAGCAACAGCATTAGTCATCTGAAAATGTGTGTGTGGGTGTCCATGGACTTATATTTTTTTACACTTCATAATGGAACTCTTCCTGATAGCCTTAAGCTGCAATAAGCAAGCAAAAAAGGTCAATAAATATCTTTATCTTCAGCTATTTGATGACCAAGGACATCCCAGTGTGTTCCCTCATAAGGCAATTACATAGGATGGGCAGCACTGCTAAGACCATCCAAAGTAATTATAGAACATTAAAATATGTGTTCAATATTTGTATCTGTTTACCTTAAGAACACATCACAAAAGAAGGTGTTTGAGGGTGAAATATGGCCTAAGGAAAAAATAACTGACTTTGCCATTAAATAAAAACAACAATCTAACCTGTTTAAAACAGTCAATATAAGTTCACATAAAATGTGATAACCACTGTCTGTGGAAAAAGGGATAACTGTAAAACTGTAAAAATTATCTCTAAAACTGCTTTATTTTGAGATTTCAGGATATGAGGAAATACATATTAATATATATTAATAATGTCCCTTTAAAAAAAAAAAAAAGATACCTACCATGAGGCACATGGGATTGCCATGACTCTAAGTTTATATTTTAGGATAATGCTCTCCAAAGACTCTTGGAACATTTCCTTGCTTGGCTTTTGTACAGTAAGTATGCTGTGAGATTTCAGGCTGAACTTTGGCTTTTGGAAATCCCTGAGTCCGTGCTTGCAGAAGAAGCCTGCACATTTCAGCTAAACCAAAGAAGGAAAAACAGTGAGGAATGTTTAGTTATGGGATAGACTAATTTTTTTTAAACAAAGGAAATACTGCCGATTCAACAAAATACAGCTAGAGATGTGTTAAGTGGAAAGTAGGAGAAATGTTTGATCTGGCAAGCAAAGTTTAAGTAAGGGGACATTTTTCTACAGCTGATTGACAATAGTTGCCATTACACAGAGGGAAAGTGGAAAGATATTTCTTTTGCCTTGCCTTTTCTTGGGTCTGCACTGTATACAGCCTGTAGAACCATTTGTGCATGTCAAATCCAGCATATTATCCTTTATGAGGGAATGGAATAAGCCATCTCATTTACTTGTTGGGTGCAATCTACTGTGGAGGAGCACATAATATGCAAGGAAACTGTAGGATCATCACCACCATCAGCCAAGCTCCCTGCTGGAACTGCCCTTGCAACTAGTCTCTCTCAGGCTGTGGTGTGAGACAGAAAGGGGTAACATAAAGGTAATGCCCTTTGATCATGCCCTTTATCTCCCTGCAGGGAGATGTGTTCCAATGCCCTAATCAATATTAATGTCATCTAAGCTTCTTCTTAGGGAAAAAAAAAAATCAATCCACAGTCTAAAGTTATTTTATTAAGAGTGAGCAACCTCAATCCTCTTTTGCATTCTCACAAGCCTATGTAAAACACTACTAACATTAGAATTTTGACCTTTTTAATACATTACAACCCAAATAGCTTAGGCTGAGACAATGCCAGTGGTTTCCAGACCCACTTTTCCCAGTGGACTGCTTTAAGGGACTTTTTATACTGGGAAGTAAAGCTAATGTCTTGTTTGTTCTCATATCTGACTGGGGACAGCAGAGTTCCAGAAGAAATGCAAGGGCTATTTGTTTACGTTAAGATAAAGCCCTGATGTAAGATGATTTATGATTTCTCCCATAAATTCAGTACACTCAGAACCAGATGCTTCTTATTCAGAGTGATTAATTGTAATAAAACTTCTTAATATCTTGGTTTAAGGTTTCTCATTTCATTTCATTTGAGTGTGAAAACAGACAGGAATGAAGTGCAGAGAACAAGTATTGTTCAAGAAAAAAATGGAATAATTTTTCACTTCACAACCTGCAGTGCTCTCGGCTCTTCTAAGCACAATACTTTAGGGTAGTCAAAACTAGTTGAACTTCTCATATTTCCTTTTGACATAACTGAAATAATTTATAATTGAAAATTATTAGTCCTTTGAATGGAAAAGTTGAGTCACAGAAAAATGAGAAGCAGGGATATGGAAAAGAGAAGTCTGAGGGTCTTAACAGTAAGAGTGAGCTCCAGTGCCTTGTGTGTGTCTGTATTCAAGTTAGTTGATGATTTCCTTATCTTCCTCAGCATGAGAATTAGAGCAGATGAACCATATGAGGGTTGTGCAATCCCTGCAGCATAGCATGCTTCCAGGTATTCTCTCTTTTTGTAAAATACCATAAAGCAAGGAACAATTCAGGAAAATCATCAAGCATGGGCTCTTCTGTAGGTGATCTCACTGAATGCAAAGCTACTATAATGCCCAGAGGCAGAGAAGAAATTTCTTAGAAAGGAAATAAAAAAATAAAAACCAAACCACTGTCAGAATTGGACAGAAAACAGAATTTCCATTACACTGCTTTTTTGGGGGGGTGTATCTTCAAGTATGACTAGTTTCAGCTTTTATGAATAATGTTTGGAACTGCTGCAGTCATTGTAAATGACAACTGATACAACTGAGCCAACTTCCTCTAAGTAAGATAGTCATCAAAACACCTTGATTTCTGCTTTAGTACAAGAGATTTTGAAAAAACATGTTAATAACAAATACCCAGCTGGACTACAAACAAGCATTAGAATACAAGTGACTGGTGCCTTATAAGAATGGATCTTGCATGTTGCATTTTTTTGTTGTTATATGCTATACTTCTAAATACACAGATACTTTCCTTAAGGAAACTCTGTAGAACAGATCTGGATGGAGCATTAATCTCCATGACATTAGTCATAATTAACTGTGGGGAAAGATTTTATCATTTCATGGTCCACACATATCTGTGTATACTTGAGGGGCGGTACATAACATTCTCATATTTATTGCTCAGAGCTGAAGCTATAGTTTACACATATCCAAGGACTCTCTACAAGTCATTAGTCTTTGAGAAAATCTCCTGCCATTTTAGTATTTGACAGTCTGAATAGGAAGCCAGCACAACATGTTGTGTGACACAGTTCTCATAGCAAGTCTAGATGCAGCAATTGATTGAGAGGATAGACAGCAATGCTAAATCAAATAGTTAATTTCCTTCCATTCCTGATGCCAGGGATTGTTTGGGTATCCTACATCTCACTGCATACATACAGTAAAAAGAAGAGACTTCCCAGAAGTTTTCTCTCTGTGTGCCTGCTCTCTCCTCAGCGTTTCAGTCCTGAGCTGCTCTTTTTCAGTGCGTTGGGCCTCTTCAATACAGATGACTCATAATGAAGTATTCTCCAAATGCAAGGTGAACTAGCATCTGCAGGGGATTAGGGTGACATCAAAGCCATTCCAGATTCTCCATATTAGATATGAACCTGGGTCAGGAAAGAAATGAAGCATTTGTTCATTGAGTCATCCAGACACTTATCTCAGCTGTGCTTTGGGAGATAGTTACACTCCCAATAGCAAAAGTGATCTGAAATCTGTTTTGCCAGATGAGTCCAGATGAAAGTCCTGCTAAAGGCACTGGGAGCTGTAGGAGTCTTATTTTCCATAACCAAACCTTGGTAGAGTCACCAACAAGTGGAGTAGCCTTTTCAAGATGATTGCAGAATCCTCTCTAGCACAGACTGTAGCTTCCTGCACTGACCCCAGAAGAATGGGAGAGATCATATAATACACTCTTTTCTGTGGCTGCTGCCCTCTTGTGTGAAGTCAGCCTTGTGGAGTCTCAATTCTGTGCTAAGTTGTTCCAGAAAGGAATGAATTTTTCTTCTCTTATGCTATTTCTTTTCAGACACAGAGGCAAAGTGGCCCTGTGTGTTCAAGTGTTCATGTTTCAGGCATTGTTTCTCTCAAAAATATAGCCAAGATGAAGCAAGGCTGCTTGGGGCACCGTTAAAGACATGTTTGTGTGGGCCTTTTCAGTTACTGCGCCAACTACACATTTAGTCAGGTCCTGTAGACCAGGCTCCTGGCTGGCTTTCCCCTTTCCCATAAGATTATTTAGGAGGTTGCTAGTATTGAGCAGAGGTGTGTGGGGCTGCTTGAGCCTTAAGAGGTTGTTACTCCACTGATTGGAGCTGAAACACCTCCTATTTACCAACCACACTGATGACCTCTTCCAATAGGGCTTTGTCAAAACCTCAGTCACCCTAAATTAGGACTTGTGGCCAGGGTAAAATTTCACTCAAGAACCATTGAAACCAGCTTCTAGCCAAGAGGATTAAACAAGCATAGGCAACTGATAGAAATCTGATAGAAATTTGCTTAAACTCTTTTAAAATTCTTCAGTGAAGGAGTTTCTGGGACTCCTAACTTTTGCTGTCCTCAAAAAGACTGAATATATAAGCTTAAATTTTCTTCACTGTGAAGGTATTTCTTGCTGTTTTAAGCCTACAAACAAGGACCAAAAAGTTTCCTGCTGTGAAGAGGTTAAGTTCTCCCTCCCATTTCTATGCTTGTTTCTGTGGGTTTTTTTTCCCAAAAGGGAAAGACTGAATACAATAAATTCCTCCCCAGCTTCCTCATAGGTCATGATTTCTAACTCTTTGAGTATAGTTTCTGGTCTATTTTGGACCCTTTCCAATTTGCCCATATCTTTCTGAACTCGACAAGGTACTCTTAGCACCAAGTAAAGATGAATAATCACCTCCCATCTTCTGCAGATTGAGCTATCCTATTAATATGGCCCAGGATCACGTTTCCCTCCTTTCCTAAGAAAAAAGCCCAACAGACAACATAAAACCCTACCACCTACCTCCTGCCCCATGCTTTCTTTATTCAGTTTAGAACTGCACTAAGCATCCCCCAGAACCTCTGTAGCTGAACTGGTGTCTGCAAGACACTTTTTGATTCGTAAATTCCATTTTTGAAGTGAAACATTTTGTGTTACTCTAACGAATAATAAAAACGCATTTTTTGTCTTGCCAGATCATTTTGAATGTGGCTCTTCTACGATGCCAA
This sequence comes from Cettia cetti, assembly GCA_013401135.1. Lineage (NCBI taxonomy): Eukaryota > Metazoa > Chordata > Aves > Passeriformes > Sylviidae > Cettia > Cettia cetti. Next base: position 155,750 of record VZUI01042129.1, on the reverse strand, counting down.
CAATCACACCTTGTGGGCTCTCATTAGTCAATTATATGTCCATACTCTAGCTTCAGTGAGGGATTAATGAAAAGAAGTAATAAAAGGGCATCCTTTACATAAGTATATAATACTGCTTGGATATAGAATGTTACTTTATCTTTTTATTTCTTTTTTTTTTTTTTTTTTTTTTTTTCTTTTTTTTTTTTTTTTTTTTTTAATACCATTTCCCAAAGGATCTAACCCTGCAAAGTCAGACAATAATGATAAATGCCTTCAAAAGCATGTAAGGAAATTCCTTCCCTGGTGTCTCTGAGTACAACATGAGTAGTTTTCTAATCAAAGATAGAATCTTCTGGCAATAAAGTATGGTATGCTTTTGTGTAAGGAAATACAGAAACTTTCGGGAGATGTCATTAATGAGAACAGCCGATTTTCAATCCCATAGGGATACTTGCCTGCCTAGAGAGATTTGGTGAAAATCCTCATGTTCTCACATCAAATACGTGAGAAGACAGAAGAGCACAAGAAATGCTCTATCAGAATGGTCTTAGTGAGGACTAAAAAACCAGATAAAATGTCCCTATCTCAGCTAGATCCAACTTGTGATTCTTACTGTTAATCTGAAGAGATAGTAAAAACTGATTGAGAAATGTGAAAATGGTAGCAAAGAATTTGCAATACTTTTAATTGTGCAATATGAATGTGCTTTACCTCCATCAGGAATTATGTCTTTTAATAAAGCTGCTTGAATATTTCACATCAAATTACTTCTCTTTGCAAAATTGGGTTGTAAAGTCAATAGCTTTGGGGAGCAAAGAGTTTTAATAAAGGAAAGTCCCAAGCTTTCTGTGTTTTTTGACTGATTGGTTTTGGTGGTTTGTGGGTTTTTTAACTTCCTCAGCATAACTGAACAGATCTTAGTGTTCATATTTCAATTCTGTCAAAAAATATTCAGACATGGAAAATTACAAAAAAGCCACCCACCACTGTAGCTGCAGATAATATTTTTTGTGTTTGTAGTACTCCTTTCTCTGAGTCTTAATTTTGACCTTATCTTCTTTTCTTTTTCCCTTGTCCGTGTTTCTCTTCTCCCTTTTGCAATATATCAAGATAACAAAATATGCCGTGTAGCAAACAGCACTCTGGCCTGTAAATTACAGTTACTTACAAAATCATTTTAGTTTATTGAATTCTGCCTGTATTAGGTCAAATAAGTTTAAAAAAAAAGAAAAATCATCGCGGTACCTATACATGTAATTTATTGTAATTTACTTTGGATATGTCCTACAGTGGCCATTTCTGTATAGGGAATGACTAAGAAGGGGGATTGTATGGAAAGGGAATGATTTTTCTATGAGCAGGCGTTTTCATTTTGCTGACGCGGGGATTTACTGCCCTCTGCTGTTTGAGACAAGCACAGAGCAGTCAGGGAACAGACAAACTTCGGCTGTAACACCAGCTGACTTGGGAAACCTGTCATCAGAAAACAGCAGTCTCACCTGACACACAGAATTCAACTTTGCACTGGTAGCAAAGCTTTCCACTAAATTAACACTCAATTACAGCGAAGGTCTTTGTTATTATCTCGTTAAAGTAAAGCTACATTATATTGCATTGTACAAAGGGCATAGCATGAGTGTGTGCACCTCAGTCAACAGGAGCAAAAAAAAAAAATAGTAATTATCAAAACGGATCAAATTCCACTACCCTACTTTTAATACATAATCTGGATTGTTCAAAGAGAGATTTGGGCTTTCTGGTGGTGATCAACATCCATATAAATCCAGAGTTTTATAAAGCAAGAGATAGCATTTAAATTCATCAAAGTATGGTTTTAATAGTGTCAGTTATGTTTTTGTATGCATGCTTTATGATAATTCCATAAAATTTTTAAGATTTTTTTTCTGTATCACAAGAAAGCAAGGATAGTGGGGGAAAAGGCAAAAAATCCATCCCACATTTGCCTGGTGTTCTTTATATGTGATGTTTAAATATTCAGTTCTAATGACGAGCACTTATGGTCATATACAATCAGACAATACTTAAAAGTACTCAATAGAAAAATAACTATTTAGCATATCCCCTCAATCTCATTTCTTTTTCCCAGTTTGTTTACTTCTTCCTTGGATGTCCAGAACAAGTATCACAGCAAATACGTTTCAAAACATCTACACAAAAGGACTCCAGGAGTAGTAAGAGTTTACAAATATTTTGGAAATTGGTGGCTTTTCAAATAAATATTTATTCTTAACTAAATTCAGGCTTGTACAGAAACACACATAGTGCAGCTGGGTTTTGTAACATTGTGCATTTTGTGCTGTTGAGTTAACCTTCAGCTAGTAAGAGGAGGCCTGAGGAAATCATTGTACAATCATGACTTACAGGCTGATGGTGTTTGTTTACAGCACAATGGTGTTGCTTAATCCTATTTGTCTCCTACATCAGCATTTCAGTAAAAAGATGCTGCTTCTTTTGTTAAAGAAGTGCTTGGGCTCACTCTATCATTTAGAGATTTAAAATGATGTCTGAATATGTTACTGTCTGACATGACTGGAGACTACTGAGCTCAGAAAACAGAAGTGTGTTTATCTAGAGGGACATGAGAGACAGACCTGGAAACAAAGCTTTAGAAAAAAATGCAGATTAAGTTTATACTGGCACCAAAATATTGAAGTTAATATTAAAAGAGAGCTTGCAAATGAAATAGAAATATAAACCAATTTTAATTATCAAATACGTATCCTTGCACTAACCATTTCAGATGATCAGTCGATGATGACTAAAATTTCAGGTGTGATGTTGTGTCTCCCTGGTTTTCAGGACTTTCAAGCTTTTCCTTCAACATACCTACCCAATGTAGTGGGAAAAGCTCAGGTGATACAGGATTATATACCTTGCTGTAATCAAACAAAAAAGAGATCTTACCTCAGTTAATACTTCTTTTTCTGCAAAAGTGCCTTGGAGATTATAGTCCTTCATTATCACCTTGGAATAGGCAATTGTATATTAACATATTTGTATTTCCATTTTACAAATGGAAATGCTATACAATACATTCATGTCATTATTAAAAAGGTAGTGTTGATCAAATAGAAGCTTTTAGTTATTTAATTATCAGTTCTGATCTCCCTATGGACAGTAGCTGACAAAATAAAAACAAATTCAAGTGCAGAACCGTATTTTACAAGCAGAGCATGACAATTTCAGTGGAAATCACACTGAAGAAGTTAATTGAGAATATATTAAGTAAGGCAAATGACTGACCACATGTACAACATTTTAAGAAATGGCTTGTCAATATCAGAAAATTGCTACGTTTATTATTAAAAGCAAGAAGGGAAAAGCTCATTGTCATCTGAACGCACAGCAAGCAAAAGTCAGAATCAACTACGGAACCTTCAGCCAATTGGTTGTTTGGGAAACAGTGTGGGGATTTGTTTAATCCCAGAAGGAAACTGTCCAGGAACTGTGGAAAGACAGCCCGGGATTCCTGCCTGGAGACAGCTGTCGAGGGGATCGAGTGAGGAACGCGCCTTTGCGGCCGGCTTCGCAGGGACAGCGGACTCACTTGGGAAGGACGAGGGGACTGCCATGGAGAGATCTCTTGTGGGCTTCGTCCGGGGAGGGACAGAGGCACCTGAGAGGGAAGAGAAAAAAGATACTTCCGTCTCCTGCGACGGGTGAGAGGCTGCTTTGTGTGGGCTCCCTCCAGGAAAATGCATAAGGCCTTCAGCAGAACCGTACAGCAGAGTTTTGCCCACATTCCTCAGGGTTTTTCAGGAATAACACCTCGCAATTGCAATTCTCTGGTGGCGGGTCGTCCCAGAGCGCTGGCCGCCAGGGGGCAGTGCGAGAGCGCGGGAAGGGCGGGAAGCCCCGCCGCGCCGCGGTTCGCTCCCTCAGGAGCGGGAAGGGCGGGAAGCCCCGCCGCGCCGCGGTTCGCTCCCTCAGGAGCGGGAAGGGCGGGAAGCCCCGCCGCGCCGCGGTTCGCTCCCTCAGGAGCGGGAAGGGCGGGAAGCCCCGCCGCGCCGCGGTTCGCTCCCTCAGGAGCGGGAAGGGCGGGAAGCCCCGCCGCGCCGCGGTTCGCTCCCTCAGGAGCGGGAAGGGCGGGAAGCCCCGCCGCGCCGCGGTTCGCTCCCTCAGGAGCGGCCCCCGAGCTCCCCCGCAACAAGGGCCAGCCGGGCCAGCCGGGTGATCCGTCCCTGCACTACGCTCACACCACTGCTAGTAATTAAAGCTGATTTCACCAATAACGCTGCAAAGGTACCCGTGTGCCACAACGCACTTTAACTGCTTCTCATACTGTTAATAACGAGCTGGGATCAGTATGTCGTGTGTTTCTAAATGCCAGTAATTTTGTTGCTTTTGAATAACAAATGCCAAAGTAGAGATGTTATTTCTCCCTCTATTCCTGGCTCAGTGCTCTGAGTGGATGAAGGAGTTTCCCTCGTTCAAGCTTTTCAGCTGTTGCTGCCTAGCTCCAGGTTTGCCACCAGCTAGTCTGCCCTGTCTTATCCTCTACACCCAAGTAGCCCAAGACTACTGCTTTTCCCTATGTTATGGGAATCCCCTCAATACTTCCAGCTGCTGTGGTTTTTTCACCCCTCATTCAGTGTAGCTGATCCCCATTTTATTCAGCTGAAGCCAAAGAGGTTATGTCACAGCTAGATAGACAATATAAAACCAGAAGTAGAAATCTCAGGCAAATTAAGACCAGTATCATTTCAGTCCCATCCCAAATTCAGAATTCATCACAGGAGCTGTGTTGGACTACAGAAGAAGTGGAACTAGTGTCCTTAATTTAGTTCTGTTACCTCAGTTAGTCCTTACTCAAGCCAAACCAAGTTGGCTCCAGCTGCTGAACTAACACTGGCAACAGCTACTAAAACCAGTGTCACCTGGGCTGCCCCTGAAATTCCAACCAGACCAGAAGCCCAACAGTTCCTCACCAAACTGCAGGAGAAATCATATTCAGAACATTTATTGAGAATACAAGTTTATCCAATTCTGTACAGATCTTTTTCCTATCTATTAATACAAACCCATAGATTAACAGTAGAGGAGTTAGGTGTTTCCTGGGTGATTCTATGTGACCAAAAAACAGGCATCAGGAGAAGGCTCCCCAGCAAAGCCAGAACTTCAGATACGCTTCCATTTTCCTGCCATTAACTGCGATTATTGTTCTGAGCCAACCTGACTGCTGTCTCTGATGACTTTGCTGCAGCACCCGCTCAGTTTTAGGGGCATTTTGTACTCAGGATAACTAATAAATCTGTACCTGCAAAGGTTGAATCTGTAACATTAAGCTTTACTTAGTTTCCCCATGAAGGAAAGGATGATTATTTGTGGGATTTTCCCTTGTGTTGTCACATGCTAGCATAGCAAATTGTCTTTTGGCACCAAACCCTGCTTGGAACTCTCTTCCCTCTTGCATCATCACTTCACACCAAGAGCCTTGTCTGACATTTTTAATGGCTAAAGCACTTGTTTTAAGAAGTTGAGAGAAATTAGAATATTGAAAAACAAATATTGAGTCTTCAGTTTTCATCTCAATTCCTTCTCACCCACAAAAGAAAACCAAGAGAGTATCTTTGTGTTTTTCACTTTTATGTAGGATTTTTCTTCCCAACTGAATAACAAATACTCTCATCTATAATAAAAAGTAACGGTATCCCCAGCAAAGCCTTATATAGTTCTTTGATTTGAATCTCTCTCTAAAAATAGAAATCCCTTTGACATTGAAGCTCCAGGCAGCAAGGAAACTGTTGCATTTCAAGCTGAAGCTTTTGGAAAGCGCGCTCTGTATTTCCTTTACGAGTGTCCCACAAATGTCCAAAATGCACGACCTGTCCTGTCGTGAACTTTGAGCAAACAAGATTTTGTTTGCAGCCAGTGCTGTTGCAGCAATACCTTCTTAGAAACAAGCAATAAAAAAAGATGCAGCACTGGCAAAAGGTGCTGGATTTACAGCTCTGCAAAAATAACACTCTTTCTTTCCCCGCCCCCCGCCCCAGACACAAATGCCAGCTTTTCCCAGACTGCCTGACTGGGCATGATATGCGAGTTAAGCCCAACACTTGCTCTGAGGACAACAGGACAGACGAAAACAAACAAATAGAAATCTCACACATCAGGGTAACAGTTTTTTCCAGTTCTCAGGCAGACATTCCTCTTGGGAATACACAGAAAGGAAAGGGCAGGGGGAACACAAATCCTCTCCATCCAGAGGAAGATGGTGACAACTTGCTCTTACTAAAGTCAGGGACTAAACAAGCCAACTTTGCCAGCATGCCAGAATTGGAGACTGTAAGAATAGGAGGTCTAATTCCTGGGAGCACTAAGTCCAGGAGCATTAAACAGAGCTCAGCACCTCTGTGTCAGACAGGTCTCAGGACAACAGCCACAGTTGAACTATTGATGTGGGACCCAGAAGCCTGGCTCAGCTTCCACAGTTACCACTGGAGTAAAACAGCAATTCCTCAGTGTTCTGACTACTACTATCCATTCACCATGCTAAAATAGTTCTTCTTCCAGCACAGTAATATTCCCCTGGCAGCATATTTAACATGAATTTGAAAGTGCTGATATTACCAAATAATGAGATGTGAGTACTGATCTTAAATTCTGACTGAGGAGATGTGATGCACTACCGTCATAAGAGAAAGGCAAACACCACAGCTGGGTCGAGGCAGGAAAAGAGGGAGTTTAATTTTCACTCTCAGTTTATATAGATTTCCAGGAATGAGACCACATTGGAAGACTGAGGTTCAACCTCTTCAATTCCACTGGTCTGAGAAAGTGTCCATCAATTGTCCCTCCTGAAGAGAAGAATGTAAACAATATAGACAGATACAGAAACATTGCTTTTTTACATGAAAACACATGAGAAATTCTGACTCCAATTTAGAAGGCTGAAAAACAGGGTGACAGAGATGGGGATATGATTCTAGCCTTCCCTGGGAGAGATTTTTCGTTCAGCCTTCCATTCCAGGGCAAGTCTCATGCTCTACTTGTAAGATACTACTTTTTTAGTCTGGTTGGTCCCACACCTGACTTACACAGGATTTTATTTAAGAACTGAAAGGCAAATCATGAATACTAATCTCTATGTCAATTTCATGAAACCTGCACAATTGTCACACATGTTCAAGGGCTGCCTTCACAGAAAAAGGATTAAGGGGGTGACCAAGTGATCTTTTCAATAGAGATTCTTATTCCTGTTTGTAATTATCTTTGGTTAAAACCACTTCAGATTAGGCCGCTGAAAAAGAAAGAATAATTCTTGTGATGGTTTGCATCAATCTGTCAATGGCCATTTTAGAGCTGTTAAAATTGAAACTAGGCAAAATCTGGATATATTCTTTAAAAACTGATACTCAAATAAGGAAATCTTCATGGCAGATTATAGGCTTTAATTTTTTGGTTAAAAACACTTGCCCATTGTTGTTGCCCAGGCAGGTGAGAAGAGCCCACAGAGGGAATACTTTTGACTCTTAATTTCCTGGAAGTTTTGGAAACGTCTCTCAGGAGTCTTCAGCCTCCATTTCCCCTGTCATTAGGGCTTCCAGCAAAAGCACAGAAACCTCATCTCCTCTTCTGGGAGGAGAACTAGATCATTCACCTCCCCTGGCAGGCTTGGATAGCACTGGTATACATCCACCCTCGAAGCCGTCATTGCTCCTTTCCTGGCCAGCTTTGAGTCACCAGGGAGAGGTGAGGCTGATGAACATCCAAATTTCCTGATGAGTCACAAAACAGGAGCTGTCCAGGCCAGCAGCCAGACAACACTGGAAGGCCTTCACATCAACCTGCATGTTGGTGCTCACAGGACATTCACCAGCTTTAGCAGAGCTTTTCCTCCTAAATACCAATGTGGGTTGGCTGGGACTGCCTCAGTTTTAAAAGGTTGATTCAAAACATTACACCCTAAGCATTAGGGATGCTAAGGAAATTAAAAGATGGATAATTGATTCTGCATGCTTTCTTTGACTGTTCAAATTGTGAGTCTTGGGAGACTTGTCTGAAACTCTTATTTCATGGCTAAAGCTACTAATCAATATAAATTTGTACACTACCTAAGATATGAAGAATTGAGCAATTGGAGAAATATCAAGGAAGAGTAAAAATTCAGTGAAACAGGCAGTTTTGAAATTTGTCAGTAAGAACTTTCCTGGAAAGTAGGGAAACTTGAATCTAGCTGACTTATTTTCAGAAGTGAAAGGAATAAATATAGTTCAAGAGAGAGCAACATGGTGGAGTTTCATGTGAAACCCTGGTAAATAAATCCAGCAGCTTTCACAAAGGACCATTTTCTTTAGACTGGTCCTAAGTTTTATTTTTGTTGAACAGTCCAGGTAAAGATGACCATAAGCAGTGGGAGCTGGAACACAGCCCCTCTCAGCTGAGTTTGGGCCACTGTTTGAGTCATACTTCTCAAGTGACTTCAAAGACTGTGTTTTCCTGCGGAGATTATTTGGCATTGGGCACTTCACTTGTGCATAACACAATAGCTGTTTAATCTTTATTATCTAGATGCTGCCTTTATTGGATGCTTGTGTTATTTGGTTTCTTTGAACAATGTTTCTTGTTTGTGCTAATACAGCCACCACAGCCCCTGTACGTAATCTGATGTCCGGCCCAGTTGTGCTGAGCTTTGTAGACACAGAAAGCTTCCACAATAATCATAGGGCCACTGCTTTCTCCACTGGGACTGAGGCAAAGCTGCCAGTTACCTCTGCATGATCCTGCTGGTGTTGACTGAATTGCTGCCTCAGCAGTGAGGCAAGTAGCAAGAAATACATCACTGGGCACACATTTCAGGATAACCTTGACATCATTGATAGTGATAGCTACAGCCCTCACTGAAACAGAAACCTGTAATACGGCATATGTTCCTTCTTGCTGCCTTTGCTATTCCTTTCAGGAGGATGATCATATGCCATGCTCATGTTTTTGCAAGCTCATGACATAATGTTAAGGGATTGTAATAAACAATTCCATTTCAGGGAATAGACTGGGGAGACTGAACATTTTAGCTGTCACTGGAGTATTTTTTGCTTTAAGGATTAAATGTGTTGTCTCAAATCCAGATTTGTAATGAGAACCCTCCTGTCTTTCCTTCTCTGCCTGTTCCCCGTCCCCTCTGCATTGAGAGAATTTGGGCAAGTGACCAATGGAGTGAAAATGAGACAGGGGAGCCACACAGAACAGAGTAATTGATACAGGATATGAAGCTAGGAATGAGTGGATTTGACTAAGTGCACACAAGTAAACTGAGTGTCTCATTTGCCTGCCAGCAGGATGGATTTATAGGCTGTGTGTCACTAAGAAGACAGTCATCCCCCCTAGTCTTACCACCCAAAAAACCCTCACGCCCCTTGTGTCCCCTCCCTCAAACGTTGCTTAATCTGAAAGGCAGGTCACAAGTCAAAGCATCAAATTACATAAACATGCTTTGGACTAAACTGGGGAAAGTACAAAGACCTCCAGCTAACTAATTTCTGCTTTTTTTCTATTTTTTAAGAAACTGAAGGGTTCAGTTACTTCTCACATACCTTTGCTGCTTTCACCCAACAGCCACAAGCCTAGGCTAGAAATGTTCTCTTTGTAACAGTGTACATATAGTATATACCATCATTCTCTTACCACCAGCAGCAGGTAAGTACTTTCAGGTGGCAGGTTTTGCTTTTTACTTTCTATTTACCTGTGCTTTGACTGCAATTTTTGTACAAGAATTGTGCCCCTTTTCCTACTGGAAACACCCAGTATATGGTCTTGGAACCATACAAATACTGCAAGCATATTGCAGTTCCTCTACTCATCCGTGACAAGAGCTCAGCCCCAGAGTAGACAGTGGGTATACTTATCACAAGAACTGTCTATTGGAGCACTTGTTGCCTCCAACTCTTCAGCAGCAGGAAATAAAGACATTGTAGATCTCTATTTATTCTCCCTTAACCTTGTAATTATAGAAATTCTAGTGTCCAGAACATAAGGTATACTGGAGTTAAAGGCTTTTGATTCTACCTTTATACTAAAACACTCAGTAAAGGTGCATTATTTTCTCAGTTGCTGAGAAGCATTGAAAATTCAATTATCTCTCTGCATGGGGAGCAGTGGGAATAAATGAAAACATAGCTACAGTGTTCATGGAAAGATCAAAGTAGGTTAGGACTTGGAAATAAAGCAGGAAGCATACAGCCAGTCACTGCTCTAGCAGTGCAAGAAGAAAAGAGGAATGGAAGTAGAGCAGATGATGCACAGCTACCCAACTGAAAAGCAAGAGCATCATTCCTCTCTTTATCACATGTTCCCCTGCAAAAATTCACTGTAAAAATGTTAGTTAGCACGTTTTCATTTTTGACTCATCAGCTACAAGGATGCAATAGTACACTCCATGAAAGGCTATGCACTGGAGCTGTGGTACAAAAAGAATAGCAGACTTAAAGCGCTGTACACCCAAGCTCACTGTTGGGAAATCTGCTGCGTCGCCAGCATACCAGATCAATATTTCAGAGGTCATTATCTCATCCCTTCTTCAGCTGCTAACTTTGGATTTCTGCCAGAAAAAGGCAACCGCCAGGAAGATGATACACCAGTACATTAGGCAAGGCTTTTGGGAATTTGAGCAGACTTTTCTTTTCACTGAGATCAGCCTGCTGATCTCTGGGTCCAAATGGCACAAGTGCTCTGTCAATATATAAATGGCCAAACAGGTTCTGTAGCCCTCCCACGACAGAATATGCGAGAGTTCTACCAAACTGCATTGATCAGACATTGCGGAGAACTGAACCTTTATGTGAGTACTTCTGACACTGTGGGAAGGAGGAGACAACAGTCACCAAACTGATCCAGAATCAAGAAGTGTGATTTCATGTGTACGGTGCAGCAGAAGAACTGAAGACAGAGCTAACCAAAAAGTAAACCAGTAACTACCTGGTACCATCTCCCCTCTGCAACAATGTCCTATGAATTTACATGAGCAAACCATGATTAAAGGTCTGCTTTAGCTATGAGTTGCTAAGTAAAGCCAGGACCTTTTCAATGGGATCAATGGACTTTAAAGTTAAAAAGTATCTTTGTTTTGTGCGGCTTGGCATCCTAGATCTACTATTTTGCCACAAGCTGCTATAATATTACAGCAATGTTCTATTTTTCCAGTGATGATCTGAGTAATAATCAATGGCAGCATTCCTTTGCATTCAGAGAGTGATATCCTACCTCCCCTTCTGAAAAGACTTTTTGAACATTTAGTAATAAAACTGTGTCTGGACATATTAACTATTTTCTCCTTTGATGTCTTTAATGTTCGTTTGTCTCATAACCCATTTAGAAAGATGATTACCTTTACAGACAGGCATGAAAGGGAATGTCTCTAGGAAGTTTCCCTAAAGACCAGAAGGAGAAAAGGGTGGCCTGACCTGCCCAATTCCCAATATCATTATCCTGCTACTGAGAAGAATTTGATGAGAGGAAATAATCTGTGCTTACCTTACAAGCCAAAGATACTTCATTATTCAAAGCTTCCTCTCAGGAAAACCATTTGGGAGATAACTCTTTGTATAACCCAGTTAATTAACAGGCATTTGCATTGTCTCACTAATCTTACTGTTTAAATCCTGCATACAATCCCCAAAGGAGAGAAAACAGAGACTTCAAGGTAAAATATAGAAAAGTATTTTATACTCATACTAACTCTATTCATATTATCTATATTTATAGTAGCTAAAAAAAGTCACAGCACTTGAGTTTTAGCTCTGGGGCAAGGCTCCTCATTGCATTCCCATACATTCAGAGTAGCGAGGGAGGGGATGGATCTCCCAATCCCAGTGAATTTGCCCTGTCTGAAGCTTTTACATTGTGGCTTTTACCCTGACTGATTCTGAAAGAAAGTAGCTTATGTGGTAGAGAAATTCAGTCCACAGAGGATGAGAACTGGAATCAGCTTGACGCAAAGTCACCTCCAGGCAGCACAGATGCAAATAGCTCGAGCCACATCACACAGCAGACTCATGCTCAAGTACAGGGACGACTAATGAAAGCAGACTAAAATTTGGTATGCCAGCTCTAAAAAGGCCCTTTATAAGAATAAAAGGCATGTAGCCATCATGGAGTCTGTATACAGGATACATTCATGCAGGTATATCATCCCACTCCAGCTCCAGTCAGTGACACTGTTAGCATTTCACCCATTTTGCTCAAAATGCAACCGATAAGCTTGAGCCCCGTCCTGCCAAAAATGCCTTCAGTTTAGATCAGAACCTGGTATTTCCAATGAATTTATGTGGATGCAAAGCCCAGACAAGAGTTCTAGGCAAGAATATTTCCTAATTATATGGCTTTTAAAACCTCTCAAGGAACTCCTCAACTCCTCTACCATCATTCAGTTAAATCTCCAAGTGGCTCAAATTCCCTTCCTGAAGAGCTGATAACTCCTCTCTGCTCATCGCTATTGTCTACCGACAACTACTTTCTCTTTATATAAATACTTGAAGAGAAAATTAAGAACCTAAAGGTCTTGAAGCTTTTCTTGTGTATGGGCATTTTTTCCTTTGAGACTCATTTTTTTATAGAGCCCACATTATAATTTGTGATGGCAGTGCTTGGGGGTGGGAAAGAAAGTGTTAAGGTGGAAATGCATTTGGATGTTCTCACTGTAAACCTGACTTAAAGCCCCCTCCCCCCCAGAAACCATGGAGGAAACATGGGGAGGTGAGCTTGTCCCTTCATCACTCCCTCTGATTTAGCAATAGCACTGTTTACCAGCCTGGAGTCTCTGAGCTATTTAAAGGATCTACGGAGATCCCTAAAAAACCCAAGCACATTAGGAGATAGGCTTAACTTACTGTACAGTCTTTCATATCTAACCCTCTAAAAGCTCACTAACTAAAGGCTACTTTTCTGTCTAAAGGACTCCTGCGTGCATAACCATTGCCAAACAAAGGCCTGGAGACTTATTTATAAACTGTGGCTGAATTCATTTGATTTGCAACTTCATTTTCAATTCCCTAACTTCATAAAAGCCAAACTACTAATACACTAACAATTGTACCTCCAAGTGCTTCTGCCTCCTGCTCAGAGCAAAGCACTGTACATTGTTCATTTCATTAGAGTGACAGATAACTTTTAAATATATTTAAATAGGTTTACCAGCCACTGCCTTTGCTGTAGGGTTTATAATAGAAGAGATGAAGTGCCCTTTTTAGTGGGTTTGGGGTGGTTTTATTTTATATACTGTCTACAGGAAACACTGATCTTTGATCCCTGATCCTGAACTTCATGACTAACATTTAGCTAATCAATTAATGGGAAAAAATAACTTCTCGAAAGTATGAGCTAATGTCTGATAAAATTAAACTATGCTGGCCTTAAACATATTTAAGATAAACATGTTAAATTTATTGCAGCAACGAACAGACAGGCCTTTAATGGTTATAATACTTATTTGTACTTAGTTAAGTGGCAAAGCTGAGTTCCAATATTCTTTGTGTACTTTCACATGTAGTACTACCTGTCACTTTGTCAGCAAGCAGAATACAACTTTCTTTAATTAGATTTTTGATCACTTCATCACTTCTCCTATCTATGCAATCACTTTGAATCACCAATCTTTTATGGCCAGGACAAGGCCATATTCAAGTCAGTTAACTTCATTGTTGTTTCTGACACATAAATGTGATGGGTTTACACAGAATAACCCATTTAACTTGGATCCTTAACTTATTCATACTTTCTCTCAAAGTTAAGGTATCTTGCGATGATTTGTTTTTCCTAAACGATTCTGTTCACTCTGTTCATTACTAAGTTGTAACCCCCCTAAGTTGCCAGTCATTGTAACCCCTGCCCATCACCTCATCCTCAATGACCCAACCCCTCCTCTCTTTCCCTGTCAGTATCCCATTGGTCCAAGCCTTGTCTCTCTCTCTCTCCCGCCGCTTGCCTCTCTCCAGTGGGAGCCGTGCTCCCCCCGGTGTGGGACCCCCGAATAAACCCCGTGTAATCAGCACCCCCAGAAGCCGTGCCGTGCCTGCCTGCCTGCCTGCATGCTGCCAATGGCTGTTGCACCGCCAAAGGCCTCTCCCCAAAGGCTCCGGTGAGGCTCCTGTGCCTGCCCTTCACTCCTGGACCCAGGGGCATGCTGCCCCAGCCCCTGCAGCTGCTAGCCGGCCCAAAAGAGCAGGGGGAAGAAACGCAACAGTATCTGACTGTATATTAAAAAACAGATTTAGAAACATCCAAACTGTATTCAGGGTATCGAATTTAAAGTGTAAGGTGTTTCTTTTAGAGAAAATATTATTTGTGAAAGGAGTGCATCAACCACTTACTGCTTTAATATTAGTATGAACATCAATAGAAGCAGCAGTGTCTCTCCAGCCCCACTTTCCTGCACACTGACACCTGTTTTCTCTGCTTCTTTACCATTTCATATCTCTGTCAATACAACATAATTAAAAAACCTCAACACAAGGCACATTTAAACAATGTCACTCTATTAGTTAATAGTTCTACAGAGTAAAGGTACTAATCCCAAGGTTTAGGTTAATGATCACTTTAAAAAAGGCTATTTAATAGAAATTTCTTCAACACATTTCTGCATTATTGATAACAACAAGACATCAAATGGCAGTTTGCTACTATAGTAAAATTACCGCTTTAAAAGCTGGCTAGCTGTTGAGCCTGAGAAGGTAACATTAATCTGGGGAATCATTATTCAGTGAGGGCATAACAGCAGTCAAAGGACATGTCCTTTGTTACTGATGTTTTATCACCAGTTTAAAAGAAAACACAAAGTCACTGCTGGTAAAGTTTTCAGCTGACATAACTAAAGTAGTAAACAATAATGAGAATGGACAACTGATCTACAGAATTCCCTTGCCCAATAAGCCTTGCTATTTTGGGCAACATATTTCACACAGCAGAACACAAGGCCAGCCACCAAAGACCCAAACCTACCACTGAGGACACACATGTAAATAAGGTTCACAGGAACCAGCTTCAAACCTTGAGGGGCAACAGCAGCTCAAATGGGGCTTCAGGATTAAGACAGGATATGCAACTGAATTGGCTCTTCCAGAGGTGACCCCTCAAGGAAAGAAGCTACTCTCTGTATGAGCAAGGGCCCTGAAATTGCAGGGAAGGATATTTCCACTACATCCAGTAGCAATATTTCCTGTTCTGCTGTTTCAAAGCTGCAGGCAAACTGAAAAAGGATGAGTAAATAGTTCTGAAAATAACTCATGGTTTTGGAAAGCTTGCTTTAAATTCAGAATTTTGCTGTGCAAATATATGTATATTTTAAAGCTACATAACTCTTATTTTATTGGATAGAATTTTAGGCTAAATGGACGGTGCTAATGGTCTCATTGCTCGTTTCCTCAGATTGGATGCCCAGTCAGGCTTTACCTGATGCACAGCACTTAGACACATGTCCCAGATAAAAGTTTGTACTCCTAGTTCCAGGATAAACTAAACTCCAGGACAAGATTAAGATACACATCATCCTTACCAAAAATCACTGGTAAAACCAAGCTGATGAAACATCCTAATAATTCTTTGTTGTGCCATTAGAGAACTTGGACAGCAGAGTGTCCTCAAGTCCGTTTGCCTCACTTTAAACTAAAAGTCATTGACCTTGTTACTAGGTTCAACCTACCTCAACTCTGATCTGCTTATTATAGGGCTCAGACATGCACCCAAAATCATCAGCTGGTCAGCTGAGCCCCAGTTGTTGTCTGTGCATCCGCTTGCAGCCACAACAAGTGACAGGTGCATCTACTCCAGCTTTTAAGCTTTGCCAGGATAACAGGTTTTGAAGCAAATTTCTCTGTTATTCCTGATTTACCATACATTGTTTCATAGCATGGAACCTTTCTGGGCTGTAACTGGAGTGCTTTCAAATTAAATCAAAGGAGATCTAGTTACATGGGAAGGAGTCACCATCTGGCAGAAGGAGACTTGATCTAGGTTAAATTAAAAGCGTACACAGGATGAGGGCTGGGCCCTCCCATTTGCTTTCTCTAAAAATACCCCTTTTCCCCACACTCACATGAGCACAGCCACTGTGCATCCATCCATTTATTCTTTTTTTACTGGTTAAGAAGATGACTGTAACTGCCATATGCTGTGGGCGTCCATGGCTACTCCAGCCCCAGCAGCATCCCACAGCCACCACCAAAGTTCCTGTCCTACACTTTCCCCACACACCTGTGTCTTTGGGAGGTGATCTCTCACCAGGCCAGCACAGAACCCAAACCTTGTTCACGCAGGCTTTCCATCTGAAGCCTGCACAGACCCTCCTGAGCAGCCTCTGGACAGCCCCCAGTCCCTGCTGCCTCTGAATAACAGTGAACACCTAGGCTGAGTTCTTCACATAGCATGGAATAGTTTTCTCCTAAGTTTAATATTTCTGTGAATACGAGAAGTTGCTCAGCGCTGGGCATTTTAATCAGCGAAGGGTACTCCTAATAGCGGGAAATTCTGGATACAGGAGAGATCTGGGAATAAAAAGAAATTACACACTTCAGGTACATAGAATAAAAGAGAGTCCTGACTGAGTGGGAGCAGGAAAGCAATAGAGGCAACACCAGCTGAAAATGGAGTGGAGCTCTTCAAGGTGCCCAGTAGCAGCTGGTATCTTGACAGGTTCAGCAGTAACAGCACCAGCCCAGTTTTGCTGTGTTACACTGGAACAAGTACCTGAGAAAGCTAGGACTGCACTATGAGGCAAGAGCAAACACTGAGTTTGGAAGAATCTCTCCTGCTTTACAACCAAATATGCCTTGCTTTAGATTCCCAAGAACTGGATAAAGGCTTCTTACTGGCCCCTGTGTGACCAAGTTGCATTTGCTGTTAACAAAAGCCGCTTTTGTTTCCCAGTGGGCTCCTCAAAGACTTTCTGCCAAAACTTTGAGAGAAAACTGTCCACTGAACACATATTTTACCAGGGAGATCTTTATTTCCACAAATCTTGGAATTTTGATGTTGTTCTGGGTGGTTCTTATTTTCTTTATAATGTATTTCTTTGTATTATTTTCCCCAGAAATCTGAAAAGTTTCAGTTTACATGAGTAAATTACTTATTAATTTTTGTGTGTTTCCAGTGAAAACAAATAAACAAAGCCAGAAACAATTAGAGCTTGCCTGCCAAAGAAGTCTACATATTGTTGAGTAAGGGTGGGTATTATACTGAGGCTGAAATAACACAAATGATGATGGCATATTCTACCCTAGAAGCAACCTGCTATAATTTACCACACAATCTGTCCTTGCCTATTTTCTTCTGGGTGCCCTCTCTTCTCTTTTATTACCCCAACAGAAACACACACACACAAACAAAAAAAAACACAATCAAAAACCTGATGCAATTTTATACAGACATTGTTCAAATTTGGAAGGGTGTTTTTGCGTGAAGCTTCAAATATCTCAGAATTGTGATCTCTCAACAATTCACAAGGCAGAAAAATGGACTGAGAGCACTTTTTAAGAACTTTGAAAGGAAAATCAATCCCCTTCTCTGATTTTTTTTTATTTTTAATGCTACCAAGGAGTCCCTCAAACACCAAATAAAGAAAGAGAAACAAGTTTTCTCCTCATAATCCAGGTATCACATTATGCTATTTCAGAGTTCACAGGTTTCTATAATGGATGTTTATAGATTTTCTAAAAAAGGGTCACTCAAAATTCTTCATGGCATCTACATTAAATATTTACATTCAGGCCAACCATGTCTTGTAAAATTTTAATAGCATATCCTATTTTTAAAAAAAGGCAATAACTAAATTTCAACCCAAAAGCTAGCTCTTATATGAAGCAAAACCTTCTAAACACTGTCTAAAGTGACATTTCTTCCCAAGGCACAAGGATGTTTATGCTCTTGTCCAAGGGGAGATAAACAGAGCAGCATACCACTCCATATTTGTAAATGTTAATTCTGCAAGGTAGAAACTGGCTTCTGCAAGCACCCAGCTTCTGTTCGTTCGCCGCCCCGAGAGGCATAATGTGACATACAGGAATGTGCAAATTGAAACAGCAGAGATAGATATGGTGGTCCTGGCACAGAAAAATGTGCACTCTTACTGTTGTGCCCTACATCATCCTGACTCTAAGGATCTTCCTTTCTGAAATGCACCTTAGGTACCAGCCCTAGAAAATCTAGTCTGAGTCTGACTTCCACCTCAGGAACACCAAGGCTGTTCCACCTTCAGATCCGGAGTGTATCAAAAGTAGCTTCCCTAGAGTCAGTAGGGACTGACTCTGCTACTGAGTGTGGTAGAAATGCTACTTCTCTAAAAATTTTCAAGAAAACACTATGAGAATTAACCAGGGTAATGCACTGAATCAACAACTGGATATGGTATAAGGCCAGAGTACTTCACACCAACAAGTAGAGGATTGAGATCCAGGAACTCAAGGCCAGCCCTTGTATATGTATATGCCATTCTAAAATAGGCTTGTGCAAGAATCCTGGCTGATATAACACACTCTTTGCCAAATATGTACTTCAAAAATAGCAGTCAATTGTAGGCATACCTTGAGTGGTGTTAGAGATGTCTGGGTTTTGTTATGAAAAGACTACGATAAGTTTTAACACACTGCCAGTAGAAAAAGGAGTGAAACTGCAAAAACTGAGATACACAGGATTCTTGAATGAGAACTTAACAGGGAAGTTTAGACCATAACAGGCATGCTTTAATAAATGTGGGCACTTACTCACATGACTAAACATGGATTTAGGATCTCCAGGGATGCAGATGTCTATAGTTTGGAGACTAAAACTACAGCTGGGCATCTAAGGAAAAAGTGACCAGCATGTAGATATTGATACTCTGCCCAGAGAGGCCTGAATTTACACACTCTTCTTTCACAATCTCAGCACAGATTTCAGATCTTAGTAAGTCTTCCTCTTTAGAGAAATTAATGAGGGGTTTTTTGCAGTTCTGCCAAACTGTGATCAGTTGATTGTTGTCTCTCCCCAGCTTCTATGTCTCCCAGTTTTAAAAGAATTAATGCAGCCTGTTTGACACCTAGGTCACAAGTTCAGTAAAGCAGAAGGTTTTGTATTATTACTGGCCAGAATAGTGTTAACCTCAACTGAAAGTAGCTATTAATTTGTGTTACAGTAAATTTATTTATGATCAGTATTATTGATCCTTTTGCCTAGACAAAAAGTATGCTGAGGACACAGTTGCTGCTGTTTTCAAATGAACACTAATTGTGCAATTTGGAATTTGTTTTTTACTCGTTGTAGGTTCGCAGCAAAAGCAAAGCAGCCAAGGCTGGACTGTGTGAAGGGGATGAGGTGGTGTCAATCAATGGCAAGCCTTGTGGAGACCTAACCTATGCTGAAGTCATTGTTCTGATGGAAAGCCTGACTGACGTCCTGCAGATGCTTATCAAGAGGTACAGGAATGCTCAGGATGCTTTGGTGCAACTCAGTGAATCACCTGGGAAAATGCTGGCTTTGAACACACTCATTTTGCAGACTTATACTGAGAGGTTCTGATAGCCTTGTTGTTAATGTTTGTAACTCTGCTTGGATGGAAAAGGAAGACAGAGAATTTTAGCTGAAGGAATTAATGTATATAATTTGAACAGCAGCAGTCAGGCACAGAATTAATAGTTCAGTCTGCAAATGTAAGTATTAATACTTACAAGGTGTCCGCTACCATATATGCATACTGCAGAGCCTTGAGCTCAGTTATTCTCTGCACCCTTTTGAAGCAGTGAAGTGTTGTTATTCCCCACAGATAGGGAAGGGAGGCTTACAAAAAACAAAGGCTGCATAGATGGAGAAACTGTGTTACCCAGATACGCCTTGATGATGACATGGCAAATGGTGTTCTTGGGTGGCAAAATGTGTTAGGGGTCAGGAGGAGGAGAGGGTCTGGAAGTCATGGATTCTATTTCTGTAGCTGTTATCACCTCACTAGATGAGGTGGGGGAAGTCACAGCTCTCTGGGTCTCAGTTTCTGCCTTTGTAAAATAGTGAGAGGGAAATTCAGTTTTCTTTCAAAACACTTTGAGTTCCTTAGAGCAGAGAAGCTTCATACAAACTTGCAAGCAGGCCAGCATTACTGGTCACTGAACATCAGTCTATTGCAATTCCTACTCATGGCATCAGTGTAATAAATGCAACCTGAGTTCAGAGCCACCTACAACAAAGCACATTCTCCCCAGAATGTGAATTCAGACAGGCTGGACTCTGAATTTCCTTCAGTGGGAGTAAGAAGAGGAAGAAAAGTCTTGAAACTCCCACACTCCTTGCAAGGACTTAAGGCTCCCCCAGAGCTACTGCAGCTCCCTCTCACAGGCAGGACCAGGAAAGGATCAGGATTCACCATGACAGCTATCAGAGCAGTGTCCCTGGAAAGGTTGAAAACAGGCGCTCATCTCTGGCTACCAGGGATGTCTACACAGCATGTGAAATCCCTCATGGTTTCTGAAGCCTGCACAAAGGAACTTTCCTCAAGTGCCTAGCAGTTCAAAGTGACAGTCTGCCTGCAAAACTAGATGCTCTCAAGGAGTGCTCATTTTATTTATAACAGGAATTTTGCAGGCCTGTCTGTACGTGTTGCCTAGGGCTGAGTAATGGATCAGTGTGACAGGATCGGGGGACAGTGGTAGCTGAGGATTAGAGCTTACCTTCCCCAGAGTGCACAGCTCCTGCTCCTGATTCAGCAGGGGCCAGCTGAGTGTTCCTCATGTGATAGCTGCATTCCTCTGTTTTTAATCCATAACGTGGCTATTGGAACTGCACTTGTATGAATGGTACTTGTGGCTGACCAGCTGTCCTCTCTTTAGCCATAGAAATAGCTCCACATACTTTGCCTCCTGCCTGTTGCTGTTCCATAACTGATGTTTCAGTTGTCTGAAGGCCACAGGATGCTGCAGCTGAAAGGGACTCTCCATTGCTCCTGCTTGAATGCATGGTGAACAGCAAGGCGTGTCCTGAAAATCGGAGGGTTTATACCGCATAATTCAGTGTTTCATGGAATGAAACCATTTCAGAGATTTTAGGAAAACTAAAGTTGCTCAACACTCTGAAAGTGACTAAAATGTTCTGAAGAAAATCACTGTGAGAATCTTTAAATTTCTTCTCATCAGCTCTCATCTCTCCCAAATCCCAGCCTCTGCTGTCTGTATTTGCCAGGTATGGAAGAATGGATTCTAACACTTCTCTTACCCTCCCACCTCGTTTGTGGGTTCTATCCCTCCCAGCACTACCCCCAGAAGGATTTTTCAGGAAGTGTCTTAGCATCCTTGGAGAACAAAGAATAGCAAATCCTTCCTTTCCCCAGTAGCCACTTATTAGCAGCCACCTCAAGAAAATGCTGGAAAGCATGAGGAAAGAATAATTTAAATGGTATTCTACTGGTGAGCTCTACATCTAAGTATCTTTTGTTAGCAGGGAAGAATATTTTCCATTGGAAAGCTCCTGGCTGTGCCTGAACTATTTGCATGAAGGATGCAATTTTTGCAGGCATTAACTGTTGACCTAATTCTGCTCTTACAAATCTTACTGGGAAGAAAATTGGGCTTTTAAAGTAGTTTTTGAAATGCTACTTGGCCTTTGATGTCGACCAGAAGTTTTCCCAATGCCGTGTAAGCCACAATGAGTTACTGACCGACAGCAGTGCCCAGAAAATGCTCGGTTTACAGGATGAGAGGAAAGCGACACCCTGCAGGGCGGGCACTCCCAGATGCCGTGTGGGGGAGCATCTCACTGACCTTCCCGGCAAATGCTGAGCACATGGATCCGGGAAACGTGGAGAGAGGGGACAGATACCGAACGCCAGCCTGCCCTTCTCACATCAGTGTTAGCAGCTCAGCTACTGCTGAGTCTGGAGAGAACATTTCTAGGGGGAAGAAGGGAGTGCTCAGTGCACGCCGACATGAAATACACCATGTAGAGAGTAAAACATGAGCCGCCGACAAACCCTGCCGTGCTGATTCCAGGAGTTCTGCTTCCTTCCTGGAATTACACCAGGGCTGTTGTTCCTGCAGTGAGCTCGAAAGGCCTGAAACAGAAACAATAATTTGACAAACCAGAATCTGAAATGAAAAAAAGAAATCATACCCGGTGTTCTGCCTTTTGACAGAGGATACACAGTTATGTCTATATAGAGTAGAAGTATATCCATACGTAGCAAGGACCTTTTAAGGTGGAAATCTTTCTCTCCCACACATACACACAATCATTCAACTACCAATAAAGGCTAACATTTAGCTGGCCCAGCCCCCAGTCCATATCTTACAAGGAAATGTTTACAGATTTCTGTAATTTATCTTTGCTCGAGGGCAGGACAATTGATCATCAGAATAGCATCATCTGATGGGATCCAGCAGCACTCACAAGGAGCTCCCTAAATTAAAATCTGTCTGACCTTTACCAAGCCCCATGTGTGGTGAAATGGATGTTACACATTTTGTGTTATTTGAGGCAGACCCAGGCTGCCCCAAGCAGTAAGCTGTATGCCTAAAAAGCTAGCGGTATTGAAGTTCCTTCAGCACACTGAGAGATCTATTCCTTCTGCTGCTTCTTCCAACCTTTATTTCTAGGGGGTTCCAAAGTTTCAGAATAGTCAGGGCTGCTTTTGATTTCAAAAATCTCCGTAGTACTTGATATTAATACTTTACTGGGGACACCTACCACTTCCCTAATTTGAAAAAAGTGCTTTGCTACATTCTAGCAGGTAGGAACTCTTAATAACATGCCACAGCCTTGCTGTACAGAGAAGGTTTCTCCTCAAATTAATAGTAGTCAGTATGGTCCAGAGTACTGAAAGAAGAAGCTAAAGAGTACACCAGAAGTCCTAACAGCAGTAAATCAGCTTAACTGGGCCAGAGGAATTAATGGTTTAGAAAAAGGAGCTACACTGACATATATTGCAGGTTTCACAAGTGAGAATAACATTTTCCAGTTAGAAAGAATATATTTTTAAATAAGTAGGAAATATTGTATAGGTTCACTACCCATTTATGCTGGATCACTGGAACAGGCCTGGAATATTTCAATTAATCCATGATATAAAAGGGTGATGATCCTCACAGGAATTCTTTGAATGTGTATTTCAAATATTCATTTCCCTCCCTCTGACCCTTATCCAGTACTTCTCTATTCCTTAGAGAGTGAATGATTTGGGACAGGAACCACATGTAAGGATGGTGCCTAAAACAGTTGCAGTAGTGGCTACGGAGCCAAAAATCAACAACTCCTCTGGTGGCATGCAAAGTTAATTTTCTCACAGACCTGTGAAAATGAAGAAATATTGTCTCAAAAGCCTCAGCAGCATTTCTCTGGAAGTCCTATAACAGAAATGTGTCTGTGAAAGCACACTGATGTTAAGAATGATACAATTCCATGTTTCAGGTTAGTAGTGGGGTCATAGTTTTACCAGTGCTGTAAAATTTCTCTCTTACTGGACTGCCAAGTTTAAGAACTTTGAAAGATACAAAGATGCTTCTATTTAAGACCTCTCATTCTGGGAAAATTCTTCTATCTAAGTGGACCTGCTAGAAAGTGCTACAGTTAATTAGGGTGGGGAAATGCTATGCAGAAATTGCTTCTGTATTCTACTTACAATGGCTGTGCTTACAGCAGCTTAATTTCTTGAATTGTTTATATATGTGCAGATCCTGCAGTGGAATAAATGAAACCTTGAGTGCTGAAAGAGAAAATGGGAAGCTTGAGAGCATAAAAATCAAGGACTATAGGGAGAACACCACACTGCAAACGAACACAGCGCAAGAGATGCCCCATGGAGATTTATGCATCACAGAGATTTACAGTGGGACTCACCACAGAGCAGCAGAAAGCAACATACACTTTTCTGAAACAAAGCAAGAAACAACACAAAGCCACAGAATTCCTCCTAAAGTGATAGGCACCCCCAAAGTGATCGTGACAGACAAGGCAGCTGTCAGAGGGACGACAGAAGAAAGGCCAGGTGCTATGGTTGAGCTGCAGGTGTCCCTCTCAAAGGACGCTCACAAGGCCACCAGTGTTCCTGCTGTGACTCTCTTGGGGGCAGAGAAGTGCCCCCCTTCAGGCAGAGGAGCCAGTGCACAACAGGATGGGAGCAGCCCCCTCATCGCAGTTCCCCTGGGAGTGAAGGAGGGCAACATCCAGTGGTCAAACAAAGTAGTCCACTTTTCTAGCAGCAAGGAGGTCAAGAGGATCCAAGGTGCAGCTCTATCTATCCCCAGAGTGGAGGTGATCCTAGACTGCTCAGACAGGGAGAAGGAAGTGCCCAGGTCTCCGTCGGAAAGGGGGTGTGTTGATTCTCAAGTAGAAGGAGGGCAGTCAGAAGCACCTCCTTCCCTCCTCTCCTTTGCAATCTCACCAGAAGCCACAGCGCAGGGAGAAGACAGCAAGCCCTCGGAAAAGGAGCACAGACCTCTCAAGCACAGGGCAAGGCACGCAAGTGAGTATGTCCCATCTAATCATTTGCACTGCCTGGGGGCATCTTTTGTAGCTTTAGATATAATTTCAGAATTTAGAATGCATTAGGAAAAAAAAAATGTTTAGAGATTTTTTCCTGCAGTTGTCTAACTTTCCCTCTCTCTTTTTCTTTTAAATGATGTTTCAGTTCTTGCTTTATATATTTTTTCAGGGTGATACAATGCTCGTGGTGATGAGCCAAGAGTGTACCCATGCCTTAACTGCACTGAATAACTTTGTTTAGTAGACTTCCACTTTGAAATTAACTCCTGACTTTGTCCAACTAACAATACTTACATCTCCAGAAAGGGCAGAACTCTGCTGGTCTTCTAACTCATATTCTGTGGCAATCTGTTAAATATTAACAAAAAGAGCAAGTTGCTTGCACATGTCTAAGTGAATCCTGTGGGTTTCTCTTTTTGTAGCAAAAGTTTTGTTTTGTCATTTGCATCATCTAAAACCAAAGCCATGCCACTGCTTTGAAAAGTTAATAAAAAAGTCTAGCAGCAAAGCTTGGTGTTGTCTGCACAAGAGATCTTGACAGACACCAGCATGTGTACAACTGTTACATGATCCTTTTGGTTTTGTCAGCCTTCTCTAGACTGTAAAGTGAACATGTTATTTCTCCTGACTCTC
The DNA here is from genome assembly GCA_013401135.1 of Cettia cetti. Lineage (NCBI taxonomy): Eukaryota > Metazoa > Chordata > Aves > Passeriformes > Sylviidae > Cettia > Cettia cetti. Next base: position 130,694 of record VZUI01042129.1, on the reverse strand, counting down.
AGACCCAGAGGTCAGCTTCAAAATGTGTCCAAGAAGTTTACATGGAAGCAAACTTGCCACTGGAGCCAATATTGATTAATTGGGTGTAGATGTGTCCTATTTATTAATTAATCTATTTATTTCTTTGTTATTTTGTTCATCTGGGACATTTCTATTGGTTGCTTGCTCCTTCCCAACAATGTGAAGAATCCTGTCTGGGGATTTAGTAGCAGTATGTCAAAGGTGCTTGAATGTGTGCAGTGAGATACTGTAGCAACAAACTATTTCATATACAGCGTTGGAACTCCTCTGCTAACCCACTGCTAATTCCTCTGGAAGCATATTTTTAGCATGATAACCATTTGTGTCTCATTGGCAAGTGGATTAGGCAGTTACTTATGCCTAAGTGTCTGTATGCAACCTACATATTTTGGCCATATTAAATGAAGTATAAAAGAAAAGTGCACATGCTTCACGTTTTGGCTGTGAAGTCGAAACCAACTGTGGGACTGTGCCTGCATTTCTTAGGGAATTACTTGCAGTGCCTGTCTTAAAAGGCAAAAGTACAAAGAATGAACTACTTTTTACATGATAAACTCTTCTTTCAAGAAGAACAGAAGCCCTGTCCTTTTCCCACATCAACTATGACAATCTCAGTCTCTTCTAAACTAGTGGCAGGTCATTATCCTTAGGAACCACTAATTTAATACAAATATTTTTGCATTATTATTATTATTATTATTATTATTATTATTATTATTAACCTCTCTACACATTAGAAAAAACAAAATTCCAGGCATAGCAAATGCTCGGTGTGCAGAAAATACTATGCATATTTTCTGCAAAAATACAAATTACAATGCAACATTTAAGTCTGTACTAGACTAGAACTTTTGTTAAGGGTGTTTGATCTCTTTAGCAGAAATTTTCTCTGTAAATATTATTCAGAATACGTTTACCTGAATATCTAGCACTTTAACACTAAACCCCATAGTTTTGGAAAATACCTTCAGTCATTATTGTAAGCAATTGGATTGTCACAGGACTGAGCCAAGGATATTGTGATTTGACTCTCCAGCAACAAAATATTACAAATTGCTGGTTTGGGTGCCATGCTCTTTTCTCTTTCATAGATTCTTGTGAGGACCATTGGTCCAATTGTGCAGTCATCTGGCATAATGCAAAACTCCAATTGTCTTTAATAGGGGAAGTATCAGACTCCATCTACTGACCTGGCGGAAAGTATTGTCACTAGAGAACACACGGCATGGCTTTCTTTAATATGTTTGTTTTATTTATGTCAGGAAAAGATCCGAAATAATTTACTGCTCTATTTTCTTTTATCAGAGGAATTTTTTCTCCTTGTGACTATTAATTTAGTCGGGAATAGTTTTAAATTCTAGGTTTTCTGAAGGGAGGAGCTATTGAGGCTGTCATTGGTGAGATTCAGTGGTAGAGTACAAGGAAGGGAAAGCAGCAGGGACATCACCTGACTATCCTCACCCCATGAGGCACACACTTCATGTCCCATTACAAGGAAGCAGTCACACTGATGTCCAGTGCATCCATCAGCTTTGCAGCTGCATTTGTTCTTCTTTCACATGACCTTATAAAAGCCAGTAGTTTATACTTTCAGAAATATTGTTATTGATACGCCTATGAATACACTTGAGAAGTTGGTTGAGTCTCCTTGGTTCTGTTCTTAAATGTGTATTCACCCTTGCCACATTTCCAAAATAAATATTCTATATATGTTATATCTTACAGGCATTACTTGCTTGTTAAAAGACTGAAACCTGCTTTCATTGAATACCATGGACAAACTCCCACATCTATCACGGGGCTGAAAGTTAATGCTAGTGTTTTCTGTGTATGTCCTTCTGGATGTATACTTGCTTTTAAACAGCTGATACAGAGTAGCATACTGGCTTTTAGCAAGTTTGCAATTTATAGGAGTAAAATAAACACCTAAATGGCAGAAGCTGCTGCCACTGTCAGAATCTGCTCGGTTTCATTTGGTCTCAGATATTAAACAGTCATGGGCCTGCCTGGCTGGGAATAGCTGCTGTAAGCCTAGAAACTTGTAGTCAAATACTTGGAAAATACCAGACCAGAAACTGGATAAATGAGAAAATATCACCTGCCTGTTGCTGCTGGGAGTAAAAATTAAGAATGCTAGAAGTTAAGACACATGTAATGTTCCCATTGAGCTAAGAGAGACCTAAAGAAAGCAATGTAGCCTTTGAACTTTCATGGGTATGTCTCCAAGGAACACTGGGTACGGACTTTATAACTCAGCTGATTCTGTGAGAAAAACTCAAGCATAATGAACTTCCTATACAAAAGAAATGTTTTCATATTTCATAAATTTGAGTACAGAAAAATGCACCTGTTAGTCTCCTTGTAATTTCATGGGCCACACGAATTTAATGTGCACTTTGGTTCTTTCTGCAGGGCTCCGACGAAGTGAGAGCCTGTCAGAGAAGCAGGTCAAAGAAGCCAAATCTAAATGTAAAAGTATTGCACTGCTGCTGACAGCAGCTCCCAACCCCAATTCCAAGGGGGTGTTGATGTTCAAGAAGCGCCGCCAAAGGGCGAGGAAATACACTTTAGTCAGCTACGGGACTGGGGAGCTAGAACGTGACGAGGACGAGGGGGAAGAGGGTGAAGGTGAAGAGGGGAACAAGGAAAACACTTTTGAGGTGAGTTTGCTTGCAACAAGTGAGTCGGAAATAGATGAAGATTTTTTCTCTGACATTGACAAGGACGGTAAGATCGTGACATTTGACTGGGACAGTGGTCTGCTTGAGGTGGAAAAGAAGACAAAAAGTGGAGAGGAGATGCAGACGCTTGCAGACAGCACAGGGAAAGGGGCCCTCATGTTTGCCAAGAGGCGGCAGAGGATGGATCAGATTACAGCGGAGCAAGAGGAGATGAAGGCAAGCACAGTGCAGACAGAGGAGCACAGGGAAGCCACCGTGACAGAGAACTTCCAGAAAGTGAGTTCTTCCATCTATCAATCAAAAGAGGAGGAAATGTCAAGACAGCAGACCTGTGTGAGCAAAAGCTACACAGATGTGAGCCAGAATCACAGCAAAGTGGTACAACAAAATGGCTTTGGCTTAACACCTGGCACAAACCTCTCTTTTCAGTCCTCTGGAACTCAAAAGCCAGCATCTTTGAATAAAACAGCAAAGCCCTTCCCTTCTGCAGTTCAAAACCGAGCAGCTGCACCATTTTCACCCGTAAGAAATGTCACCAGTCCCCTTTCAGATGCAGCAGCACCACCTCCTTACTGCTCTGTCAGCCCACCAGCTGAGGCTTTCTACAGACCTGTCTCAGCTCCCGTGGCCAGCAAGGCTACCCCACCCGCATGGGTAGTCACCGAGCCCACGGAACACATCGCATCCAGGGATGAAAGGATTGCTGTGCCAGCCAAAAGAACTGGGATACTGCAGGAGGCAAAGAGAAGAAGCACTTCCAAACCTATGTTCAATTTCAAAGACGCACCCAAAATAAGTCCTAATCCTGCCCTATTGTCCCTTGTACACAATGCAGAGGGCAAAAAAGGGACTGGAGCTGGTTTTGAGTCAGGACCTGAAGAAGACTACCTCAGTTTGGGTGCAGAAGCTTGCAATTTCATGCAGACTCAAGCATCTAAACAAAAGGCCCCTCCTCCTGTTGCTCCAAAGCCTTCACTCAAGGTGTCTCCTTCTGCTGGTACTCCAGTTTCACCAGTTTGGTCGCCTTCAGCTGCGGCTTCCAACAAGCCTCCTTCTTTCCCAGCACCAGCCTCACCTCAGGCAGCGTATCCTGCATCACCCAAATCTCCACAGTATCCTCATTCTCCCATCCATCCCCCAAGCAGTCTTGACCTTGCTGGTCCTTTCAAAGGGCCTCAGGCCAGCCTGGCAAGCCCAAACCTTGCCCCCAAGGCAACACCAGTCACCCCAAGTGCTGGAGAAACAAAGCCTCCCTTCGAGATGCCACCAGATATGAGTGGGAAAGGAGCACAGCTGTTTGCCAGGAGGCATTCCCGAATGGAGAAGTATGTGGTGGATTCAGAGACTGTGCAGGCAAACATGGCACGAGCCTCATCTCCAACTCCATCTTTACCAGCTTCTTGGAAATATTCATCTAATGTCCGAGCACCTCCACCCGTTGCTTATAATCCCATCCACTGCCCGTCTTACCCTCCTGCTGCTACCAAGCCTTCCTCTAAGGCTGCTGCTGCTACCAAAAACACAAAAAGAAAACCTAAGAAAGGTCTCAATGCTTTGGATATTATGAAGCATCAACCTTATCAACTCGATCCATCTTTATTTACTTTCCAACCTCCTAAGGAAAGCCTTGCCATGAAGCAGACATCGAAGCTGTCCACTTCAAAGCAAATGCTGCCTTTGCCTACCTTCCTTCCACCTGGTGCTGGCTCTCCTACAAGGGCCCGGCCTTCTTCGGTGTACTCCGTGCCAGCCTACGGTTCCCAGCCTTCGTTCCCGTCAAACGCCTCTCTCCCAGGAAATGAATCATATTCACCCACAGGCTACTCTGCGTTCTCTAAGCCAGAAACCACCACATCCTCTTTGTTTACTGCTCCGAGGCCAAAATTTTCAGCCAAGAAAGCTGGCGTCACTGCACAGGTGTGGAAGCCATCAGTTATTCAAGAGTAAACCCGGTAGCAGAAACTTAGTGTCCATTTTGCTTGCAGTCACTGGTTTGCAGTGGTCACCTGGCACACAGTCTGTGCCAGTGGTATTCCTTAGCTTACTTAAGAATGTCAGATGTATCGCCTCAAATCTGGGTCCAAAATGTTTGAACTTTTTAAAGGAATCAAAATAGATCAAAAATTTTAGCACATTTATGCATTTTATCAGGTGCTTTGTAGACGTGACATCCTGAAATGGAGAGGTACCATTGTGCAAAGTGAGCAGGACACTAGGTTTTTGCTGTAGGACTTCAACAATAGAAACAGTGAGCAATATTCCTGGTATGTCAAATTAACAGAGAACAGCTTTCTTCCCTTTCCCCAACTGTGTTCTAATTACCTAGGGATTTGAGGACTTTGGTGGTTGTTTTTTTTTTTTTAAGAAGTGCCTTATTAACTAATAGTAATATGCATTATTAACACAGCATAAAATAGATACAATGTTTTACTCTGACTGATCACTAGCAGAACACAAGTGCATAGGCCTTTGGCCTGCACAAAACCTCATGGAATTCACTCAGAATCTGTCCTGGCTCGAAGGTCCTTCCACAGGAATCTCATTGATCAGCCAGGGGCTTAGCTTGTAAGCTATGTGGATCAGCTGTGATCCAAAATCATGAATTGCCTCTGTGATTTCACAGAGAACGTGCTATAAGAGATGCTGGAGTGTTATGAAGACTAAAAAGAGGTGGAAAGACAGCTGGACAAATTGCTTAAAATTTCCCATTTTGGGGAAATTTCACATCCCACATGCCAGAGTTTGCCTTGAACTCAGAAACTGTGAGAGAAGCCTGTAAATCAAAATTATTGAGCAGTCAGAGAGGTGAGCTGGGTTTTGCAGCTGCAATGTAGTGCACGAGTTTCTTGTGAAAGCACAGTGACTGAGAACTGGAGAGCTACCTATAGAGTGCTGATTCTTGCTCCCAGAGTAGTCTGTGTCACAGAAATTACCAGTAAATCATGATTATGACCATGTCTTCCTACTGGCCTCTTGTACACATTTCATTATTTTCTCATGAGCCTCTACAGTGCTTTACAGTGCTTCTTTCCTCTTTGAATCTTTTTACTCTGGTCTTATACTTTTCTTTTATTTGTCATATTGGGGACTAAGGATTGAAATACTGCTACTGGGGAAAACATTTAAGAGCCTGTGGTCCTGAAATGTACTGTATGATTCTGAAGTGAATATAGAGTGAATATTTGAGTAGTTGTTTAGCATGGCTTTCATCAGCGTCAGTGGTGCTAGGGCTAAAGCAAGGTGCTGTTTCTCACAACTAGGGGAATCAAAATCCATCCCAGGTGTGAAGCTAAAGATTAAAGCATAATAAAGATGGCAGAATCTGTTGGCATGTTGGTTTAAACCATCATTCAGCTAGTTGCAGACCAGATTATGGACCTTGTATATCATAGCAGGGTTTGTAGAACTATCTATCTCAATGAAGAAAACATTCCTAAGTATGAACTGTAGTTCTCTGTAGTTTGGTGCCGTGATGGTTACTCCAACTGCAACCAAAGATGAGAAGAATGCATTTGGTTGCACATGCAGAAAGCAGGCTGAATTCAAACTCTAATCAAACCAATAAAAAACACTCCTCTGAATTTTGGACCTCCGAAATTCTACTCTCCCCTTTAAATTTTAGATTGAGATACTGACTGCATTAGAAGAAAATGACCAAGGGGTCCATCTCCCCCTTAAAATTCAGAAAAATAATGGGAAATTCAGAGGACAAAAAAATTGGAAAACTCAAGCAATATTTATACTGCATTTACCTGGAAATAGAAAGTAGCAATATTTTAGTCCTTTGGAGATCTCCTTTCTACGTGCTTTCCACTGTCAATATCTGTACTTTTCTTCTATCATTAAACTTGTCCCTTTCCTCTCTGCCTGTTTGCGACTTTTTTCTTTGGTTTAGCTGCTAATTTTTTTGTTTCACTTCCATGCACAGACTGCCTTGTATATTTTTGGGGGAAGTCTATTCCCTATGCTAGCCTGTTTATATGAAATCTCCTCCCTCCTCTTCCTCACCCCTTTCCTCTTCCCTTTTCTCCCTCCTTTCTTCCCCTCTTTCCAAGCTCAGTCTGGAGCTGCACACACTGGTTTAGGTAGGTTTCAAGACACCAGTATGTACTTGAAATAAAGATCCCCCACCAAAGGTAAGTGGAACTGTGAAAAGACACAGAAATCCAATCAGCCTCATATTGCCTTCCACACTTTTGCTTAGTCTCCTCCTGTAAAGCACATCTGTAAATTACAATCATACTCCTGTACTTGTTCACCCCACCACCTAAAGAATATTTCCCTAATGAGGAGATTTATAACAGCTTTGTCCTTCCTCCACAAGTGCTGATATTGATGCCTGTGGCTATGAGACACAGGAGCTTAGAATGTCCATCTATGCTGAAAAGTTGAATTTTCACCACGTTTGAATTTAAATATAAGTATTTTCTATGGCCTAGCACAATGACAGAAGGATTTTTAAAGCACCAGTAAGAGTTAAAACCAAAAGTCTCAATGACATTAGTGCTCTTAACTCGGTTCGGATCTTTTCAAAATCTCATTCAAAGCCCAACTCTGAACTCAATTTCTTACATACACATCATTCTACACGCATGGGACTTGGATCCAGCTTGGCTTCAAGGCTCTTTTTACTAATCAGGTAAGTTTTTAATTCTTATTAATATTTCAAAAGACTGGTCTGCCTACAGTAACAGGTTTATCCAAGACGTAATTAATCTCTTGTGAAGCAGATATTTAGAAGAAAGCTGAGCTGCTCACTGTCATGGATACAGATGAAAAGCTACAGACAATGTCAAATGTGGCTGAAATGTCAAGGAAATGAATTGTTTGTGTAGAGGAGCCATCTGAAATTTTACTTGGAAAGGGCAATGAGCTTTTGTAAATGGTTTTCTGCAAAAGCTATTAGAATTATTTTATATAATATGTCAAGGCTGCCAAGATGCAATTATCATCTTTGCTATGGAGGCATAATTAACAGTGAATTTTAAGCCATCATCAATAACAATACTTCCAGTCTGTTCACATTATAAGAAGAATCTAAGTGTTTTATGACTATTTGAACACATTTAATTACAGCACAGACTGTAAGTATTACAGTGCACCAGTTTTGATCTCACATTCTAGATACCCTTTTCATAAAAACAGCTACCTCAATCAGGTTAATATACCTTCAATTTATGATTCAGCTATAAGCATCTTGCTATAAAACTGAATTGAAAAGTTTTGTTTTGGAGACGAGTGGGTTTCAGACAAAACACTTAAATTTCTGCTGCAAAAATAAAAGACAAAATTTAATTCCTCAACAAAGAAGTGCTTAACTTCTCCCTTCTCTGGAGGAACCACTCTTACCATGTTCCTGCTTGCCAAAAAAATGTGTTATGAAACAACCAGAAAGAGATTTCAAGGAATTTTTCCTGTAGGAACATTTATAATGTAAAGATTATCATCTCTTAAAAATAAGCCTCATTCTTTTGCTTTCTGCAATCCTAAGGAAGAAACAAAAAATAAGAGGTTGAGGTACCAGCAGGCTCAAAAAAAAAAAAAAAAAAAAAAAAAAAAAAAAAAAAAAAAGTGTGGAGCTTGTGTGTGGTTTAGATGGAAAAATCAATGCTATGTGGCAGAGCTGCAATTTCGAGACAAAATACTACTGGGATTAGAGGGAGGCAAGCTGGGGGGACAGAACTTCATGAAAAAAGAGTGACTACACAGGATAAAATCCTGTCAGAGGATTTTGAAATACTGAAGGTAAAAGAATAATCAGCAAGAGGGGCTCACCTATTCTGCATATAGAGACAGATGACTATTTCCAGAGTTTTGCTGAAATTTTTTGTTGAACTCTGATAAAAGATTACAATAAAGGGAACTTCACGCCAGATGATGTGATCTGGGAGGAGCATTGCTTATCAAGTATCCAGGACTAGAGCTCAAAAAAGGACCAGCCTGACCATCACATGCTGCTGCTCCAGCTGTTTTGCAGTGGGGAATGCTTTGTACATTGTGAGGCAGTGGAATAGCAGGGAAATGACCACAACTAACACTATGCAAAATCTTTCTCCCCTCTTTTTTTCCAGGATAATTTTCCAGATATGCTAGCTTTAAAATTCCAAACCCTTTGGTTCTAAAAAGATTCCCTCTTCCACTCTTGCTTTTTTACATGATGCAACTTTCTTTACCTGAAGTCAAACATCCAGGATTACACTGATTGCTTTGGTGGTTTGGCATGGCAAGCACAAATCTTAGTTACACAGCTTGGCATAATGGTATTTCATAATGACTCTGCTCAGCTGGGAATGGAAACACTATATGAAGAAGAAACTTGACAAATCTTCAAAAACCTGTGGATTCAGAAGCTCTGAATGATTCACTGCTGGTAAATCTCTTGGGAAAATATGTGAGCCTGGTAATTTCATGGCAGTCTTGGTGCCACCATTACAACTTCACAGTACCCATGACAACAACTAGTCTCATTTTACAGTAGACATTACTTTTGCATGCCGTTACATAAAGGAGGAGTTGGAAACACTCAAGACTTATGTTTGACAAGTGGTTTTCAGACTGGTTGCTTACTAAAGGAAGCACTTCAGGTTTTTGTCAAATGATTTAAAAAGCAGGAAAAATCCTGAAGCTCTATGTTGAAATAATCTCTACAGATGCAGACTTGAACTCTTCCATTACAAGCTAAGACAAACCATATGACAATAAACTCATGGGTTTAATATTTGCTTCCTTAAGTAAGGCAGGCAAAGACATTTTCTTTATGTGCTAATCAAGTCTCCAGTTATCTTCTACAGCATTTAAAGGAAAAATCTCTTCCTGATTGTACTGATCTTGACAAAATTTTTAATTGCAGTGCATGCAAAACATCTGTGCAGGTTTCTCCCTTAGACCAAAAAAACGCAGCTATGAGAAAATAACTTATTGAACTTACAGATTGGCTATCTGGATGAAGACTTCCTGTGTGGGGAATTAATGCAAAACCAGCATTTTCAAACAAGAATCCTGATTCTTTTGTAAGTTTTTAAGACAGAAATCTTAAACCAGAGACTATCCTCATCATTACGCGCAATTAAAAGATAAGATGCTATAAAACAACCTGAAAATAACCAAGTCATTTCTAAATAGGTGTCAAGACTGAACTGTTGAACATATGAAGTGTTTCTCTTGATGTTTCCATCTAGATCTGAAACAGCAGATTGTAATGGTTTTAAGAAACATACATCAAACAGAAGGAGGAACATCACAGAAGTAAAATACATTTCAAATCATGGGAGCGTGTTGGATTACAAAGGGTGATGTGGAGCACAACATTCAGTTTCGCTGTGAGCTTTATACTGATAGAGAAACAAGAATTCAGTACATTTATACTAGGAGAAGAAATTTCCACACAGTAAAAACCTATGGACAAACCTTTTCAGTTTTTTAAAAGAAAGATTCTTTTCTCCCCAAAACCTGTAAATAACTGCTAGTGATTTTTGGGTTTGATTTGTGAGAATGCTACTACTTCTCACAGCTTTTCTATGCAGGTTGTTGGTGGTACATGGCTCTATACTGCAAACAAAAGTGAAATATCTGGCATCTGGGTACACCTGGTTTTCCTCCTAGAGTACTGAAGTAGTACTGATACAGGCATCTGACACCGTGTATATAGAATTATGAGAAAAACAATATTAAACACTGCTGTTTGAATTGCAAAGTGAGGCACTTGGAGTTCTTGTTGCCTATTTCAGCTTAATCCACCCTTCTTGGGCATTTGTGTGGCCAGAGCATCTGCAATCTGCTATTTTCTGCTGTAGGATTCCAACTAGGGATGCCCATTTGACAAAAAGCTCTTTGCTGCTTTGTTTTGACATCATTCCATGCTCAGCACCTTTCCTTACTCAATGCAAGCTCTTCAAAAAGTGCCCTTCATACAGAATTACTCTCTTACAGATTTTTGCTGTTAGCACCAAACCATTCAGAAGCCAGAGTTCATTTTTACAATGTTGCATTCTACAAATGAGTAAATAATGCACGGATTGAGCAGCACTGACACCAGGACACTCTGTAGCCCTGGGTGTCCAGTTCCAGGCACTTCAAAGCCTCTCCAGAGCCCAGCAGCACAGGCAGCAGTTACTCTGCCAATGTGATCCTTAACATCCCTCTGTGAGTGTTAACAGCGGGCAGACTCCAGGAGCAATTCCAGAAAGGGAATCCTCAGTGACCAGCTATGAATTCCAACCTGCAAAAGCACCTTTTTTAAAACATACCCCTGTGTTAGAGAACACCAGTATTTCCTGAATGAATATCTGAAATGGCACTGGTGGGGGAGAAATCCTGAAATGTAATCAAAATGCATCAGCACCAGGCAATGGTGCTTTAATTTCAGAGCTTTGGGACCAGCTCACCTTCCAACTTCACTAGCATTGCTTCGAGGTAGTTCTTTGAGACCCAAAACAAACCCTGGAATACTGTCATGGAGCACACTGTAGCAGGGGGTTTGAACCACCAGGTACTTGTAGGAATGAATAATACCCTCCTACCTTACAGGATGTGGGGCTGGAACAGGCTGTAAAACCACGATGCTCCTATTGAGCCTGCATAAGGCTCTCACCATGAATGTTGACACATAGGGACATTTACATTGAAATATGGGACACTTCAGACACAAAGATTTGCGTCAAACTAGTTCTAAAGCAGGCAGTGGTACCACATCTCGAGGTAGAAAGGTCAGAAAATATGGCCAACTTTGCACTGGTAGCTGTGCAGAATAAAATCCAGAAGGTGGCAGCAAATATTCTTCCTTATAAGAAATTAAGTTTATTCCATGGAAATCTAAGATGCCTATGGCCAAAAGTTTCAGATATTTGCTTCCTCTAGTTATAAATGTATGTATTTTGGGAACTGCATATGGACAAAGATTAAATGATAGTGAAAAGCTGATTTTCTTTCATTTGCACAGGTGCAAAGTGAGCTAACTAAATAATTTATCACAAGTTATCAATAGTCTTATGTTTTTTAACCGCACAGGAATTTTGCAGTAGTGAAGGCCTAATTCTAATAATTTACTTTCCTCTTCTACCATTACTTGACAACTAAAAAGGACTTTATTTTCAAAAGCAAAATGCGTCACAAATTTTGTCACAAAGCTTACGTGAGGTGGCTGACAGTAACTGCTTCATTACTTTATATACAAATTGTGAAAACAAGATTGTTCTCACCTGAAATAACACCACGTTTAGAAGCAATCTGAATTTAGAATGAATTGGATTCCAGTCCAAAAATTCCCTATAAATTTCCAGAATCAAGCCCTGACAAGACACCTTTGAGGAAGTCAGGATCAGGCCTGAACAATGTGATTCTAATCTATTCCTGGTCTCAGTACAGCCTCTGACAAGGTTTCAGTTGTTAGACAGGTGAGATTCCCTCCCTCCCCAGCCATTAGTCAAATTCCTTCATTCTCATTTTAGCTCACTGTAAAATATTTCAAGAGTTTCAAATAAAAATGATTTCCCCATTTTATTTCAAAACTTTTGGTAGTTTTATTGTAAAATGGCTGTAGCATTTACTGCAGAGCTGGCAGCATTTGAGAGAGAATTTTTTTTTTTCATTACATAGTTTAAATAATAAATGGTTTGGGAAAAAAAAAGCGCTGTAATAATATTAACAATATGTCTTCCTTTCATACTCAGCTCAGTTAAAAAAGCTGGAGTGCTTCTTCCATGTTAAAAAAAAATGTAAAGAAGGAAAGAATGGAAAGGTGTAAAAATTCAGTATTATTTATTTTGTCCTACCATTTTCTCAGTGGTTTGGTCTCTAACTGCAGTGGCCATTACAAGTCCATAGAAAGCCAAAGGAGAAATGCATCACTGGGCTTTTTACAAAGACAGAGTCACTTTTTGAGATAAAACAATTGTTTTATCTGCTTCTTCCTCCTTTGTCCCCTTTCTGTGTAAACAGCATCCAGGCACTATTGTTAAGTCAGATTTTGATGTACTTTGATATGGGATTAAGGACCAGGACCATAATGAAAAGATAAAAATAAAACTGCTTTAATGACTTAGGCACCAAGGTTCAATTTTTTCAAGGGACTTCATTAGGAAGGAGTTTATGTGGAAAGTTTCACTGGACTATTCAGAGTCCAACCCACTTTTGTCTCCTTGACTGGTAAGAAGACAGTTGTGGCATGTAAATACACACGCACAATTTTCTCTTACTGAGATGTGCCACCTGAGACAGAAAAACAGCTGCTGGGAAGTCCTTTCACTAAGTAATATTATGAATTCTTATTTAGTCTGGAAAAGGAAAAATACCTTTCTGACTCCTGCCTTTAAAATTTGCACTATTTTATGAACCTAAGAATTGTTCTTTGTGTCTTTCAGATTTCATAATTAACAAGAAAATTGAAATAGCTGTAAGTTCCAAGTAACCCATTTTCCCTGACTATTGATTGATATTATTGCATCAAAGGTAGACAGTCACACTCATTCATCTTACATTAACTAGATCTATATGTGCACACACCTAAGTACTGCTTTTACATTCATTTGCTTATATATGGAAATAGTTACTTTTGAAAGTAATATTATATAAATTTAAGTTTATATTAACACACATCTTATAAATATCAGGGATTCTTGCAAGTGCCATAAATGTTTGCTTCAGGGAGCAGTTTATAACTTGTTTGCATTTTCAAAATCAGTGTTAATCCAAACCTAACCTAAACAGTTTAATCTGTTTGCAGAGACACCCAAAGCACTCAGCAGCTGTCAGGATTCTGGGATTGCAAAGGACAGCCCTAAATGGCCTTTCCTCTTCTTTACATTTAGGAACCATTTTGCCATCAATAACTATTGTAGAAAAGGTTTTTCCATCTGAAAATATCCAGGAACTGGAAAAGAACAAATTAATCAGTGTAGAGGGTTCTATTTTGTCTTGCTGCATAATACTTCAATATTCTAATAACTTTTACCACAGGACTACAGGAATACAAAATGTGATAAAGTAATAATTCTGATAGCATTTCACTTTTCTCTGCTCCCTTGATTTCTGAGGTGAAGAATGAAAAATTTCTACCCATCTTTTTATGATTTTTTATGACTTAAGGGAGATAGAGGAGAGAATGATTATTCTCTACTTACACTTTGTATTTTCCACCATGCCTGGTGTTTGTGCAGTTTCTAGTACATGCTTGTCAACAGATATACCTCCAAGATTGAAATATAAAGGGGAAATATCAGAAAGTATCAGCATGTCTGGCTGCTGCTGTCCCGCAGGTGAATAATGAATTCTAGTGACTGGAAGTTGCCCTAATTCCAGAGTCTGTGTTTGTTAGCTTGAGGGAGCTGAACACCAAAGCAGTGTACTAGTTAGTAAGTGGGAATCTCTCTTAACTTCTTCCTCAAATTCCTTCAGACCATTATGGAATAAACGAGGTTCTTCCCATATACTTCAGCTTTCTTCCAGGTAAATTATCTGGAGTGCTATTTACCCTCGCAGGTTTTGTCCTCTCACAATCCAAGAAGGTAAATACTAGTTAAACCCACCCACTGTTCAGTTCTTACTTCATGGAAGCAGAGATTATCCTAACTTTATCAAAGCTAGAGGAAACAGATGTGCATTTTCACATTTTGGAATTTGAAAGTTAAAACCCCGCCTATTTATTATAGATAATAATAAAAGGCTTTAGAATTTTTTTTTCAAAAAACAAGTTATCAAGTGGGAAATGGAAGCCCAGACCAGGACTTCTACCTAAATAATACAATAGAACGATTCATTTTGATAAAAAAGTAGTGAAACACACTTAATAACTCCTCATTCTCTGATTAAACTCTGCCAAAGAAAATTAGTTCCTGCTATATAACTTATGGTTACACCAAAAAGATACCTCCACAACTGGATGAACTCTGGAATTTTTCTCTGAACAGGACAGACTAAACAGTATCCTCACCTAAATGTCTTGAAAAGCCAGATACTTTATCCAACACTTGTTTCAACAGTATAATTTCCCTCTGCGTCTCTGAAATCCTACAAAGTACTCACAGGGCTTTGAAATGGAATTTCCACTGAAAAAGGGAAATTTTTCTGTTCTAGAACCCTGCTGAGAGGAGCTAACAGAAGTAGACTAATGAGGTGGACCTGTTTGATCATCTTCATTCCTCTCTACAACCTTATTTTCTCAATTACTTTATATTCTTAATTACCACTTAATTTCTTGTGGTTTGAGTTATCTGATTAATTTCTAATATATGTGTGTGTGTGTGGGATTAACAATGTTGGGGACTTTCTCTCTGGAAATGCAAACTAGACATAGCTGATTATAGCTAAGAGGTGAAAGAATAGTCCTGTCATAAAGCATCAGTTGTGAAACTTGTCGAAACTCTCATGACATAACCTCTGAGTGTCACTACACTTCTTTAAAGAGCTTCTGGCTAAGTACAACCAAACTGACTGAAAATGAGGAAGTCTGAAGTCTCTTCCTCAGTTTCCATCTCTCATACAGAACGCTGATATTACAACATTACTTAAAAACAGAAGCAGTGGTTGTTCACGTTTCTTAAATGCAGAGAGATCCTGTGGCAGAAAAACTCAAAATTTGACACTTCTGTGTGAATCTTTGCTAGATCAGCTATACCTTGAATGATCACACACCTGATTGGCTGATCTCTAGTTAATGCTCACACTGTTTTAAGTTTGGGAAGCTCATTAGGAAAAGTAACACGGGCAATGTTGTTCAGATTAAATTCTAGCAAAGCCTCTGGCAAAAAGAGCCAGAAATTTCACAGCAGATTTCAGAATTAAAGGCATTTAAGCCTTAAGGACATGAATCAATGAGTGTAAATCAGTGAGTTTAGGAACAATATTTATAGAGACTCTAAGAACAACGTAATTTGTGTGACACAGGGAGCAGGTCTGGCTTGGGGACAGGCTGTACCTGCTCCATGCGCTGTCAAATGGCTGCTGCAGCAGAACCTTCTCACGAACACAGTTTCTGTTTCAAAGTGCTGCATTACTAAGAAGATTAGGATTTGTCAAAAATGAATGGATTGCTCCTATAAGTGGGTCGGAATGTACTGAAATTCCGAGGGCATTGCCTTTCAAAGAAGCCAAAAGTAGCGTCATGTAAGGGTATTAAGTGAGTGATTGCATTAACGCCTTTAATTGCTTGTGTTCACTTTTGTGCCCCAAAAAGTGAAAACTAGGATAAGTCTAATAATTTTTGAGTAAGAAAAGCCTTTCTTAAAAGGAGATCATCAAAGATACGTTCTTGGACAGGTGTCCAAATCAAATAAATTAGGCTGTGCCTAATGTTAGAAAGAATCTTGTAAACACACACAGAACTGTCACAACATGACTCCCGTCTGCATTACGAATGGTCCTTTCAGAGCAAGGCACGCCAGCTAAGTAGTGGGAAAGCTGCACAGTTGCTAATGCCACTGTACTTTTTCAGTAAAAGCCTGTTTTTGGTTGGTTTACTTTCCTCAAAAATTCAATTTGCTGTGTCTTTATTCCTGTTTATTTCTCTGCCTCCTGCCTTTCCAGCAAATTAAAGTTCTAGAAGATACTCATAGACATAAAAAGGGACTGCCAGGATGTCACATGCCTTCAGGGTCTTTTGTTCCAGCTTGGAAATGAAGAGAAGGGGCTTTCTTTCTTGCTGCTTAATAACTGTATTTGGTATTTTGTCTTCCTAGGGAAGAAGCAGCGGCCGCTCATTATCGCTTCCTGGGAGACCTTCTTCATTCATTCCTCGAGCCATGTCTCCTACTTCTCCTCTTGTATTTCAGCCTGCCCCTGACTACTTCAGCAAGGCAGACACAGCAGCTGACAAGCCTGGCAAGAGACTGACTCCCTGGGAAGCAGCGGCCAGATCTCCCCTTGGCCTAGTGGATGAAGCTTTTGGCCCCCAAAGCATGCAGGAATCCATTGCTGCTAACGTGGTATCAGCTGCTCGCAGGAAAACCCTTCCTGAGCCACCAGATGAATGGAAACTTAAAGTTTCTTATGAGCCTCCAGCCCCAAGTGGTAGTGTAGTCTTACTAGGAGGGAAGCAGTTGGGGGTTCTATCACCCCAAAAAAGCTCCCTGTCTGCCCCAAGTGCCCCCACACAGGCTGGCCCTAAGCTGCAGTATCCCTACTGCACTCAGCGCTCCACAACGGATCCTGATATCTTGTCCATGGATTCCAGGTCTGACTATTGCTTGTCAACAGCTGATTCAAACTATAATCCACAGCCAAGGGGATGGAGGCGTCCAACATGAGCAGCTGAAGGGCCTGGGGCATTTTCCCTTCCTCCAGCTCAGCAAGCCCTAAGATTTGAGCTGGAGAAGGAAAGTTTCTTGCTGTCCTGGTGATCTTTGAAGTAAAAAAATGAGGAGACAAAATTGAATGGAGCACAATTTTCACATGACTGCAGCACTAGCAGCCTCTAGAATAGACTCAGTTTTACACCTAAGATTGTTCTGTTTGTCAAAAGGCAAAAATGTGCATTTCTTGGGGTGGGGCAGGAGATGAAAGTGGGACAATTCATGTACTTGATGCAAAAATCTAGCAAGAGTATAGAAAGTGACAGCAAAAATGCTTGCAGTTAAGCTAATGTGAAAAAAAAAATAGTAAAATAAGGGCATTTTAAAACCAAGAAGTATTTTACAGGATCTTGTAGGTTTTCTGAGTATGTTTGACATGAGTTCCAAGATACTAAATATAGTCATATTTGCAAGAGTTCTAATGGAAGTGGAAGACTTTGAAGCACTGGCTTATTTGCCATATGGTTTTTTACTGCATTTCTATAACAAGCTAAGAAAGTAAATCCATGAATATTTTTACTGTGGCAATGGTACCTGAATCACCACAATATGTAGATACAGGAAATCATACACAGTCACTCATTTCAGGTGGATTTCAAGACAGTTTCAATGAAGTTTTACATCTTGTAATTAATCTGAAAACACCAGGAAGAAAGGCATTGTTAATATAGATCAATACCATGATACTTGAACAACAAAAGAGATGAGGAGTGTATTTAAACTGGATTGCAAGTTATTTTTGTAATAAACTGTCGAACAAGTCAGAGGCTGAACAGCCTTTATTTCTCTGTGAAATGCACTATTTGCTGACCATTTACTGCTCCAGTGCCTGGTAATCCAACTGCCTGGGCAGTTATTCGTGTTTCTAAGGTAGCTCAATGTTTAGAAAGCCTTTGAGTTGTATCCTCAGTTGGGAAGACATAGATAAGTTGTTTAGCAAGGACAGTTCCTGCTCTTCGTAGAAATTGGTATGTGACAGAGGGTTTCTGATATGTGGTGCACGGTGCGAGTCTAGGAGCAAATGTTTGGATGGTCGGTTATACCTCAGTGATGTTGATGGATCTGAAGGGATGGTGAATAATTTTTGCTGGTGAGACATACCTTGCATTTGCAGCTTATTTAAATAATAGAAATATGTGGCTAAAAATGTATGTATTCCAAGCTTCCTGGGTAGTTTATGTGTTGTTAAAGCATTAAATGAACACCCCGAGTTTTACGAAGTGCCGCCAATCCTCCTTATTTTGTGGGGAATTCTTGAAGAATCTGTGAAGCACAGTCAGCTGAAATTACTGCAGAAGCTCTATTAACTATCCTTAGTTTCAGTAAGGCTGTCACTGTCAGTAAAGGGATTAGATTAGAAAGAACTAAAACATGTATGTGGCAAGAAAAAACAGTACAAAATATTCCCATTGGCAAAGAATTTTCACTTATAGCAATTACAAAATGTTATTGGTACAAAGGAGAAAGGAAAATTAAATCCAAGTTCAGCTGAGCTGGAACTTCCGCTAAAAGCAAATAATTACACGAAAAATATAGCCTTGATGAGTTTAAGTTGGCAGAAATTCTGTAGCCAAGCAAAAGTCTTCCTAAAATTCAACTGATCCTTCTGACCAGTCAGGAAATGAAGACAAGAGAGTGGTAAACCTTTAGGATAGGATCATATTGCTAAAGCACTTTACAGATTTATTTCACAATACAAACTTGCAAAAAAAAAAAAAAAAAAGGGATTTAGAAAAATTACATGAAAGAGGCTGCCAAGATAGGCCTGAAAATGAGCTTTGCACTACAGAGTTATATATGCACATAATCAGAGTAAATTTTCCTGCCACAGAAGCAAAAATAGATGTTTTCCCACAGAGTCCCTTTATGTCCTTTTTTATCACAATTGGGAATATTCCACCAGTGGGACTGTGGAAGTCCTCTTAGCCTTGAGGGCTTATCCTCAAATCTCACCCTATTTCCTGGGAAGTACCTGCCAAATCATCACTTAATTTCAGTTAAATTATAAATCAAATTGAAATTTGATGACATTTATAGCTCAAGGTCATCAAGGCCTTAACTATTCAATAAATACCAGTGCATATGCATTTCACAGAAAGCCTACATCCTGCATGCCTCTTACATATTTTGCTGACCTGTGGTCCATATTACCATAACAAAGCAAGTTCCTATTTTCAGGTCAAGTTCAGGTTTCTGGTTTTAACTGTTTCCTTTACATCATTACACAGAAAACCAGATTTATGAGAGCATTAAGGCATACTTTTACCCAAGACCATTATTTTAGTTGTAAGAATTGGACACCTAACTTTTACATTCCCATTGAAACTAGTGCTGTGAATTCTGAGGTCATGCATCTACCAGAAGCATATGCTTAATTTTAAGGTACATGCAATTAAAAATTACCAAAAGTGGTTTTAAATTTTGATATTGCAAAAAAAGTTATGATAAAAAGTGATCTTGGAAAGGCTTTAATGATGTGATCACATGGCATTGCAGGAAAACGTGCTCTAGGATGAAGCCCTAATTCCCCATCCCTAATACACAACAAACATGAAAGTGAAGAATTTCAGACAGGATCACAGACTTTCTGTCAACTTCCCTAGAACAAAAAATGTACAGCCTTATAATTTCATTCTATCACAAGTAGGAATTAATCTCTGAGTACTTCTATGAACATGAGAATTCCTTACATTGAGTTTCATGTGGCTTTGTATCTTACCATAGATTAATTTGGGTGTTTGACATGACCTACTCCAGATTCTTTTTTTTAACTCCTGCTGAGGATTTCCTAGCTCTCTTCCCCATGTGGATTCTCCCATATTTAATATAGAAAGAGTTCCCAGTGCAGCATCCCCCTCAATAGCAACGCTGGTAATTGGATCTGGCCTCTCCGACGCCGTCTATTTTTACAGAGTCTGTGGGCAATGGATTGTCTCTGAGATCTGTTCCACTGCCACAGAGAAATGGAGCAAATAAACGTTTTTGAAGTTATAATGGGAGGGCAGACATGAGGGCAGGCATGCAGACAGATCACATAGCCTTGTTGAGAAGGAAATCCGGCTAAATCCAGATTGAAACCATGTAGTGATTTCAAAGACAACAGCAGGCCTGGACCAGTAAATGAAATATTAATGCATCAGAGTTCTAGAAGGACCCCATGGCACTTTCCACTTTCTGTCCTCCACTCCACTAGCAAAGCATCTTTCTATCAAATAGTTGTGACTGTTGTGTGTGAGTTCTGAATATATTATTGCAAGTAATTGATGCATTTGCTTTTGAATGCACAGATCTGCTCAGTAAATGGGAGGAAAATCTTCTCTTGATATTTTAAATAATTGGCTTTGTGCTCACCCTCAAAGGTGTCTCTGTTGACATGCAGAGCATCTGAATACACAATATAACTGAAGTTTAGTTTCTTTAATTATGTTAGATAATGATGTTCACAACTCTTGTTCATAGTTTGTTTTCATTTTGGTGTGCTTTAACACAACCAAATATCTATTCCCACTGCATTTCTGCCTAGTAGCAAGAGACTGTGTTATCTTTATAAAAGACTTTTCACTTCTAAAGGCTTTTGCTCATTGCAAAGGACACTTTATTTGACAGTGCATGCCAGCGATGTAAATTGTATCACATAATAAAGTGATTTGACCAATCAGATGAGAAACATAATTTTGTTTTCCCTAAAATCTTGTCTGTTTGTTTAAATAATCTGAACCCAAGTAAAGCCTAATCTCTTTTTTTCTGCACCATTTTTAGACTCACTGACTTTGCCTGTCAGTGACCTCGTGCTGGTATGAGCTTCTAGAAGCTTAAATCAGCAGCAGGTCAAAAGGCAACTTATCAAATTTAGTAGAATTTCACTTCCATACTGACTAAGCAGAGGAAGGAAACTCAGTGGAGCACAATCTACCCAGGTTAAATAATACAAACAGAACTGCTTTTATTGTTTCAACATTTTCACCCCAACCACAAAAATCTGCCACTAAAATCTACTTATTATACTTAGTTGTCTCCTTTACTTGCACCTAGCCCTCTGTTTATTTCCTTGTTCATTGCTGTATTCTTGTTGTTTATTCTCAATTGAAACATACTGTTCAAACATGAAATAAATATAAATTGTTGATAAACTGTGAACGCAGTCTGTACACTATGCAGGCTATATGGATAAATAGCTCTCCAGGAAATAAGACCAGCACACATGATCTAGCTGTGGAAAGCGAGATCAGATTTTCACTACAGGCATGAAATGAATCCCAAAGCAGTTTTTGCTTTTGTAAAGCAAGCAGGATTCTGTCTCCAGTACAAGAAAAATGGTTGATGCATGTAAAACTTAGGGAACTGAAAGAGTTCCACAATAGCGTTTTAAGAGCTTTGCTCTACAAAGGATTTACAAGGTTATAAGAGACCCAGTATTATTCCTTTCCATGGCTTCATTTACATTCTTCTTTGGTAAGTTCTTAAATACATCATAAAGAAAGTGAGCATAAGCCAAATTCACAGTTTAACATAACTCTCTTGACTCCAGTAATTGGCAACAGATCAAAAATCTCTCTGCCAGGTGAACAGATAAGTTTTATTTGATGTTTCACTCTCCAGAGAATGTACCCTGGGTTTCTTGGAATGCCCTCGATTCTCTGGTGCATTCATCAATGTTTAAGAGCATTTAAAATTACTCCAGTGTGGCAGACTGCTCCCTTGCTAAATGTGAGGCTGGTGGAATGAGGAATTTTAAGTCCTGAAAGGTGGATGTTTTCAGGTCAATGTCTGGCTTTCCTCAAACTGAACATTTGTGCTTTGAAATTCTTCCCTGGTTATATCATTGGACTTTAAAAGAGAAGCCTTGTGCTGTTGCTGAGTCAGAAACAGCACTCAAGATGCTGGAAAATGTCTGGTGTTTGTTCACACACTTTCAGTCCTAAAAAAGGACTCAAGTATTTCACACTCAAAACAAAATGACCTTGGGAGCATTTGTGTGCATGCACATGAGGTTGTGGAGTTTTTTTGGGGAGGTAGAAAGGTAATGGTCAATTAACAGATGTTAATGGAGAACTAGGAGAACTTACTGTGCTGCGCTACAATTCAAACAGCTGGAAGGTTATAATTCACTGATGCACATATAAAAAAGAAGGTGTTGATAAACCTCTAGATCTAATTTTATCTTTAAAGTAAATAAAAACCCAAGGGTAATTTTTTCTAAGTACTGCAGAGGGTCATGACTAATTTTAGATGTTTTGGTATAGTTCCCCAGCATGAACAACTTCACAGAACTGTGGCAGCCATAAAACAATTGCCACTCTTTATATCATTAACAATTGCTATGTCATCTTCATTTTAATCAGTCTCTTTCTAATATCAATGGATGCACTTGAGTTGAATCTCAGAAAGTCAGTAATTTTTGAAAAACAAAAATCAATGTAAAGTCAGCATATTCTTAACTCTGTGGTATTTCTAATGTTTTGGGGATTTTTTCTAACAGAAAAGCTTGTAAGCACAAACAGCAGTTTTGATCAGGTGCTCATCAGCTACTCTGATTTTTAGGTCTGTTCAAGACAGTTTATACTTAAATGCAAATATTTTGCCTATGAAATAGTTTGTATACAAACACAGGACTTGAATGTCCCTAATGAATTACTTTTATGCAAAATAGAATATTTTTTAAAAAGATGATCAATACTGGTAACTTTTATAGCTTCCTAGAAATTCCCCAGCACAGATACACAGAATTTCATGATTTTGTGAAAGTACAAGATTACTTTCTCCACTGTGTCTGTGGAGTTCACCATTCTTTACTTCCTTCGGCAGTTTAAAATCCCAAGAGATTTTTCCATGTGGCAGTAAAATAAAAAGATTCATGTAGAAATTCATAAATCTTCCTACTGAATCAGAATGCCCTGAAAAACCTGCATTCAGAAAATTGAAACAGTATGCCCTGAGAAAACCAAGAATGAAACAAGGCAGCAAAACTCCTTTGACCACATGGAGCAAAATCCTGATACCAGCTAAGTCTAATTTACCACTTATACCAGCAGGGCAAGGACTTCAGCTCACACAGAAATGTGCAGCACCACAAAACACAACAAATTTACAAGCACTGAGCTGGTGTCACCAGTCCTGTAGATTCTGGTAGCCTTTAGAATTCAAAAATGTGATTGACAAAACAATAAGACATTAATCAGGTTTTGTAATGGCATCTTCTGTTAGGAACTTGCTCACTGATGCGCAGAATTATGGAGAGTTATCTCAGCTGGGACTCTGTTGAGGCTCAAGTTGCTGTCTTGGCCTCCTATATAATCAGTGTAGAGGGGTATTCTTGAAAAGAAATTAACTCCATGCCCAAATAAATGCCTAAAAGAGGTGGACTGGATTCCAGGACCCCAGGCATAGCCTTACACCACTGCAAACTCACCTAGACTTGCAGAGGTCTGTTTGGATAACTCTGTACTTGAAAAATGGAAACAGACCAGAAAAACCACCCAAGGACACTGAAGAGATGATTGTTGTTATTTTAGGAGCCATAAAGCTCTGGAAGTTTTGGCAGATGCTTTTTCAAAATCATCTTGGAGGTTTCTCAAAGGAACAGATCACTACTCATCTCTTCCTACTTTTTAATAAGCTGTTATTTACCCTGCAGAATTAGATACAGATCACAGGGTTTTGGATGTTTATTACTGGAGTTAAATGTGACTCCTCTGCATGTAACCTCAAATGAACAGCAGTACGAATACAGGTTTGGAGACCAGCAGTCCAAACAGATAACAGTCAGACAGTAGCAACAGTTGCTTTATTTTTCCTTGTGACGTTTGTAATACTTTCTACTGCTCTGAATGCTTTGCCATAAACTGGGTACTGGAGGGCAGAGAACACAAAAATAGTTAGGACTAAGTTCACAACTACAATGAGGATTATGGGCACTTCCAAGAAACATTGTAATTTTTTTCCCTCAGATAATAATTTTTTGTTTGTACCTTTCATATTTTTACTTTCCTGCTTTAAATTCTTGCCATTATTCACAATCTCCCTTTCAGATACTACAGTGTGTATGAAATGTATTATGCATTTTGATGAAGCGTATAAACCTGAAAAACCATAGCTGAACTAAATACAGGAAATACATTATACTGAACACTCACCTACATATACACAGAAAGCTCACAGGCCACAGAAGATGTCAGGTAGGCAGAGAGCAAGAGGGTGAAAATAAAACCATGTTTTGCCAGTAAAGCAGAAAGATTCTATTATATCAGACTGCAGGACATGGTAGGTTTCCAGACTTTGATATCCCTCTGCATTTTAGGGATTGGTGCAATCTCTGGAACAAGGATGGTCAGTTTGTCACTAAACACTTCAAGCTTACTTACACAGGTAAACTTATCAGGTTTATTGCTCTCAAGTTTCACAAGTCCAAAAGAAGACAAGCACTTTGACTAAACCTAATGCTGTCCAACAGAGGGCAATGGTACACAATCCATACAATCTGTACTATTTGCTCTCTCTGACAAAGCCTGTTTCAACAGAGAAGTTGTGGCACTGTTACAGACAGATCTGTTGGGACACCAGACACCAAGCTGTGTCATTATCAGCATGTCGACTGGAACTCAAATGCCATAAAACCTAGAAGTTTGAGCTAAATCAGGTGGTGTAGGAGGCATTCATACAGCACTGTTTCATGAGACCCACACAGACAGTAGTTGATTATTCCTGACCTCAGCAGCACAGGGTGGACAGACGTCACTATCTTGTTCTACCAATGGAAGAGAACAGGGAATGAAAAAAATACATGCACTGCCCAGGGCTGTTGGGACAATTGCAATGCTGCACTTAGATGGGGACATTCCTGTCTCTTACCTTCACCTATAATCCACTGGCTATTTATAGCAGTCATGTGTGCTTCACAACCAGCACAATTACATTCTTACAGCTCAGAAAAGGAAGAGGAAGGAAGCTCCAGGTCCTCCGAAGAAACAATCTAATAATTCAAGAGACGATCAAGCTATGGCCCAGGCTGCCAGACAAAATTCACCAAATCCCAGGAGAGAGAATGTAAGGCTTTGGAGTTGTTTACTCATAGTAACCACAGCTGAGTGAACAGAGATTAACCTCAAAGGGCAGTAGAAGGATTAGTTTAAAATATCAGAATTAAAGGGGAGTCCACATTTGCTTACCATAACAGAAGCCCCGGTCTTCGCCCCTGTCACCATGCTAGTCTCACCTAAAGACCATAACAAAGCAAACAAAACACATCCAAAGGCAGCAAATTTTATGTTCCTGTTAAATCATGACTCTCCCCATAAGCCATTGCCAAATAATCAGTGGCAATGTCTTCAGTCTGATATCTGTTACTAAGGAGCACATATTGTTTCTGTATCTGTTTCCTTCTACATTAATGTAGAACATATGCTCAGCTGCTACCAAGGGGACCAGCCCTGCCACTAAAGGGAGAAGAATGGCACAGCCATACTCAAAGGCACCAAATGAAGGCATGTTTATATCAGGAGCCACTTCCATTAACCTGGGGAAAAGGTGATACACATGAAAAATTATGAAAGATGGTGCAAATGTTTATCTCGTGCCTCATAGAAAACTGCTTTAATAAGAAACTGTGATTAATTTAAAAACGAGTGAGCAAAACCTGACTAACTTGCCACTTCTTTCTCAACAAAGTGGGGTTAACAATTAACTTCTTCTTAGCAGGTGGCAGAACAATAAATGTAGATAAAATCAGTTTGCTGACAAAGTATTTTGATGAACAAAACGTTTAAAGAAAAAAAAAAATCTGTGCTAATGGATTAGCAATACTAATTCCTGGAAAAAGAAACTTCCTTGAAAAGAGAAACAACAAGTACATAAACAGAAAGCAGCAGTACATAAGCAGAAAGCAGCACAAGCGCTGCCAAAGAATCTTCCTTGAATGCACAGTGGCTAGAAACAGCCTTAAGATAATGAACAAATGTATAGTCAGTCCATGTGATTATGTGTCCACCAGCCCCAGCCATTTCCATGCAAGATACTGAGGCACAGTCTCTGTGGGAAAAAGAAAGAAGTTGGCATAATTAAAATGCATTATGTGCACAGTCAAAAGTCATGCAGACTTTGGTGTTTCCAGCTCCCTTGCCATGCAGGCCCCAGTTATCATTCACTTGAATGACAGTACTAAATAGCTGTTTAATTTAAGTTCTAAGAGTAAGTACAGTTCAGGAGGGAAAGCAAAAACATTGAATCTGTCATCCCTAATCACTCATCCATGTCTCTTCTTTCCTACTGCTCCAGAACATGGCTATTTGTTCTAAATCAAATGTCATAGCATAAAGATAAATATTTCCCTAGGAAAAAACCTTAAGCCTTTGTATTTAAGTGTGTACATAATACATTACATGTATCTTTTTTTCCTAGTGCAACAACACTGAAGAATAACTTCTGTCAGAGTTTGGATGAAAGGGAGTCCACATTTCTGGAAAGTTTTACTCTTCAAAAAGCCTTAAGTCCTGCACCAATAACTTTTACTCTTGCAGTGTGTTTTTTGAGGGGGGTGGAACTATAAAGGCAACTCCAGACTTTTGCTAGCAATAGTTTCTTGCTTCTTTTAGTTCTGCTCACTCTTCTAAGCAAAAGAGGAATTTAGAAAAGCAATTAAGCTGCAAGTGCTGGCAGCTTCTGTTTGATTTGACAGATAAGCTTTATCTGAATTAGGGCGTATAAAAGTGTTGGTACAGCAAGTGTTACTCTGCTGGGCACAATGTCCACATTTAGGGCAGCTCAGGTAATGGGGAAATTACTCAGGAGAGTAAAACACGCACGTAGATTCCCATAATGCATTCCCATAGAGTGCGAGGGGGTTTAATTCCACATCTGTAGAATATCAACAGTAAGAATGGAAAATATCTGTGGCATGGCTGGACTCTTGTAAAGTGGAAAATATGAGATGGTAGGAGTTTTGTTTTCTGTTAATCATCTAGCAAGCCCATTAGTCATGGAATGCCTCTAAACACAGTGAATCTGTGAAGAAAGAAACAGAAGCAACAGCATTAAGAGAAAATACAGCACATTACAGGAGTGAAATTTCCTTCTCCCATTTTAAAATAATTCTTCTTGCAAAGATGGAAGGATGGATCAAAATTTGACCTTTGATTCTTCCTATTTAAAAGTTATGTGATTCACAATTATTTGGATGCAGCAAATTACTTTCTACTAAAAAAAAAGTAAAGGGGCAGACTGATGATGGTGTAACCCAGCAAGTATTACTTCCAACACCATTGCTCACACTTTGTATTGTATACCTATTGTATATTGATTGTATATCCCAAATACCCTGTAAAATACATCCTTTCTGTGACAACAGCTCACTGCTCTTCTCTGCATGACTCCAATATTAGCTAAAGTAATAAAAAAGGGGAAAATGCCAAGAATTAATCACAAACTCAGATATTATCCCTAAACATGTGCATAGTAGTGCAGTAGATGTCCTCCACACAATGAAAACTACTGCAATATTTTGCACTTAAAAGGGTCAGATTGACAGGTATGTTTGGGAGTATAATGCAATTGTGACATGTGACAGTTTTAAAATTTATACTTGCTTAAGTTAATGATACTGTATTCAGTTCCATTGAATAGCAGAGCCCTTTAAATGGGTTCGGAAACAGTGCTCAAATTTTTGAAAGGTAAGGTCATGACACATCTTGATGACACAGCAACAAAGAAATGGTACTTCTATCTAATTCACCACTTTTGTGCTAACTCATAAAAAGAACATCTGCTGAACTACAGGCTATCTACATTTCAACCATGAAGTATTCTAATTAACTTCAGTGTTAATGGGATCACCAGAAAATACCCAAACACTGGAAATGCCACAAAGCAGAACAGCAACATCATCCGTATCATTTAGGGAAAATTCACTAAAGACGGTTGCCAACAGCTTGCACTGCGGAGTGCAGAAATTAGTTCCCTACATGTGAGACAGGGAAAAAAGTGCCCCAAAATCAAATTGATAGTTTGTGTTGTTTCTATGGTGACAATGGTGTTAAATTTTTTCAAAGCTGGACTTTTTCCATGAGGAGACCACTTTGGTGGTGGACAAAGACCTATCTTTTTCCTCAGCAAAATTAACAGTGACAAGAGAGAAACTCCAAACTTTCTTTGATAATGAAAACACCAAACAGGAAACAAGTTCAGCCAGACTATGATCTTAGCAGTGAGGTCTACATCTAATTTCTGATTATTGGGAAAAAAAACCACAACAGCAATACACCCTACATCATCTCTGCTAATACTGAGTCTGCCTGTGAAAAACACCTAGAGAAGAACATTCACAAATGCCAGAGGCAGACTTACATCTTTAGAACTATTCCCTTACTAATAAATAATCATTCTGCAACTTTATAAAACAAATAATATCTGAAAGCTTCTAAAACACATCCAGGTGTCCCTGCCCCACAAGCCTGATTGTTAAATGACACCCAATGCCCATAAGGTCAGCAAATACTGCATGGTTGCAAAGGGAACATCCCTTGCTTTGGTCCCATGATTGTCAGCTGAAGATGACCAGAGTTTATTTGGATGATATTTTTATTTCTGCTACCTTCACTATGTAAGGATTTAATTTCTCAGCCAAAATTGAATAGGTCAGCAGAAAAGCTGATTCTTATATAAAAAAGTACCCAACTGTCTAAATGGAACTGATTAATTTTAGACTAAAATTACTGTCTTTTTTGTATTGTAAATTCATTTTCCAAAATACAGCATGTGCTCTTCCAAACGACCAAAGTAAATTTCTCTCTCTTCAGAGGCCAAATAAGGAACTAATTTTCCTTGTACAGCTAATACAGAATTAACATCTTACATATACTTTAAAAGAAAACTCAGTCTGTCCTAAGGGTGTTTTCCTCAGATGTGTTCACTGGAGAAAACTGACCACCCAATAGAGGATTTGTTCCCTGAGAATCATCTACAATCAGCCTTTAAGTTACTCTCTGTGTCTTCACAAGTCCTGAATAAAGAGAAACCGTTACTGAAAAATGTTGGTCCGAAATTGTGGTTTGGTAACGAGCAATCTCTGCTTCAAAAGTCCTTTTGCCTGGTATCACATTGTGAAGTGTAAAAATAGCCTAGCCTCTATATTTACACTGTTGGATAAGGTAAGTCCCTAAATACATGTTCAAAGCATGTAAATAAAAATGACTTTGCAGAAACCCTGAGGTCTGAAAACAGTAAATGCCTAAGTGCCCATCATGTCTTAAAATCAGCCTGCTGCTCTTTAGCCTGAATATGGTGCTGCATATGCAATTCTGGACACCTAGATTTAAATACTTTCTAAAAACAGTCTCAATAATGCTGGTGACAATCTAAATCAGGAATTTAGAAGCCTGCTGGCTTCTCCCAGTAGTATAGGTGCTTTCTAGCTTTTCCAGCCCAAAAGTTTTCAGATGTAGGAAAAACAAAATAGGCAGCAGGTTCAATGTTACCCTCAGGACCCAGCTGCAGGTCCCCCTGCACTGAGTGCAGTCAGTTTCCACTGACGTTCAAGAGAGCTCTGCATGTGCTAAAGGGGAAATCTTATTTGGCAAGTGACACTACCACACAGCATTGCAATCCACTGAGTGCAGAGACAAATCCTGCTTTCATCCTTCTGTAGCAGCAAAGCCACATTAGCTGACACTCCCTTCCCTGAACCAATCGTGGACATATCCTTGTTTTGACTTAAATATGTTCCTGTGCAGGAAGGGCAGAGGACAGTGATTTATCTTCACAGAAAAATATGAGAGGCTATAATCATTAATGAGAACATAAATTTTCATAACACTGGGTTACTAAAAAGAGAAAGAAATGTGGGACAAGTTATGTAATGTGTATTTACAAAAATATGCTTCATGTCTCTGAAAGGAGACATGATTTGCCATCTCTGGAGTGAATACAAGCTTTGCCACTGAGGGAAACTTCAACTGCTTTAAATCACAAATCGATTCCGACTAATTTATTCTAATTTATAGTGTAATGTCCATCAAAAACTACTACACCCAACACCAGAATATCCACTGCATGACATATTCCCAGCTGAAAAAGAACTGTATCATCCCTGTGACACGTAGACTTAAACTCAGTGACACCGATGAGTGTGAGAGCTGCCTTGCCCCAAACCCCCGAGGATAAAGCGAGGTTGACACAGCTGCCCTGTGCCAGGACTGAAGGTTCCTGCAGACTATGAGACATTAGTCTAAATCACTTACAAACAGCAACTGTACCCAGAGGAACAAGTGTCTTGGAAAGAAACCACTGTTACCTAGGATGACACTTCTCTTGGAACCGTGCTGAAGTTTCCAGGACAGACTCACTTCTGTTCAAGGGATTAGAAGGCATGTTCACAAAATTTTTCCTCAGGGCAGCACAGAAGTATCACATCATTTCTCTATTTTTCTTGTGAAACAGGATTAGGCACTCATGCACATGTCTGCATCAAGAAACAGGATTTTTAGCTGTGGTCTATGGGGCACTGGGGCCAGCCTTCAAACTTCTATTACAGCCTACACAGTGACTTAAGAAAAGAATGCAAAATTATCCATGTCTCTTCTACTGCAGGTTGCCACTCTTCAAAGACAGGTGTATCTTCATCCTTTCTCCATCATGGAAGCACAGCTTCCAGGCTGTGGGAGCTACTTTCCTCAACAGAAAACAGAAAAATGTTTTTCACCTAATGGTTATAATAAAGTGGCTGCTGATACAGTCTAGGGCCTTGCAAAATAAATAATTAGAAGTTATGTTAGATTGTATTCTTCATTTAGACAAAAAGAACCTGCCTGGAACATGAATAAACCAAAAGAAAAAAAAAAAAAAAAACCCTACTTCAGAAGATGGTGATCTTTGGATACAATTACTCTTTATATAAGGTTTGTTATTACACAAGAAGGCATGTTGTCCTTTCTGGAGAACAAAAAACACACATGAATAAGTTCACACGCCAGTAAGTTTATCAGCTGAGGGAAAGAATTAGAGCAAGTGATAAATGAAACCTGAGATTCTAAAGGAATCTTGACATTGATTGTCAAACCAGAAGTCCAGTGAAGTTCTATGCAGATATCCCAGGCAAGATGATGAACTGTACAGAGGATGAAAAAATGGAGGAAGAAACTGAAATAATATTGGAAAATGCTTCTTTAATAGATCTTCAGGAAAAAGTGTTTAAAATAACTGAAACATGTCAGCAACAAAACAGGTACTGTGTTACCCTGCTGCAGAGCACTCTTTACTGAAGGCAGTGGTTATCATAAGGTATTGTATCAGTCACGGAAATGTTTTCACAGCAGGGCTACCTTTGGCTGGCAGCCAGAATGCCTGTGTTTGAACCAAACGTTGATAACTGTTCTCTTTCTCAAATGTGGGAAAAAAGGGGAAACACCAAAGCAAGCTTTTCCACCTTATTTGTATTGTTTTTTGGGTTTTCTTCCTTTTTTTTTTAATAGAAGGATATTTTCCTGCCAGTCTTTTCCTGTGAAAACACTTGGCCAGCTGATTCCTTCTTGGTCTATTTTTTTACTGTTTCCTGCCTGCACAGTTCCTCTGTGTGCATTACAGTGTTCCTACTTGGCCAGAACTCCATCTCAAGCTCTGTGCCTTTGCACTCACATGGTGTTCTCAGTTTGGCAAACTTATGTTTAATTTAAAATCATTTCAGCATGAAAAGCTATATAAACCATACTTAACAAACACAGTGCTTGATAGTACTCATGTTTGGATGTAAAAAAAAAAAAAGTCCAAATACTCTTCTTTCTGTTCAAATTTGTTTCTAGCTCTACAGCCTTTTATTTGCTCTTTTATATCATCTTTCTGTTGAGGCATTCCTCAACTCATGGTTCAATTAGTCCAGTCTTCCTTTGGAACTGCAATCCCCTGTGATCAGTAGACCAAACACACATAAAATTGAACAGGTGTTTACTGGTAGGATCAGGAGCTTATTTTTCTTTAAACTAAAAATTATTTTCCCTCATCCCCATTATTCTCAGCTTTATTTACCACTTTAACCATTTCAAGGCTGATTTTAAGTGGGAGCATTTTGCCCTCTTCTGTTTATTTTGAAGAGTTCGTACTGTCCTGACTTAAAAATAAACATATAAACAACAAACCACATATGAAAGTACTCATCATGCTCATGACAAAAGTCTCTTTTCTTCTCTGAGTTAGTTTCAAACCACCTAGCTTACAGAAGTTAGATCAACAAGATACTTGAATCATGAGTACCACCAGCATCACAAGCCAAGCTTGTAGGTGCCTTAACAGAGAGAAAATTATTCAATACACATGAAGGTAACAAGTTGGTTTTTTTCTGAGTCAGGAACAGCGATGCTGTTAAGATGTCAGAACTCAATCTCAAGTTTTAAAGCTTTTTACTTTTTTTTTTTTTTTTATTTCCAGCTCCTGCATTCATAAGAACCTGAGTCTTCCAATAGCTTGTTTTCAGAAAACTGAAAGCACATGTCAGACAAAAGTTATTATGTACTTCCCCACAATACAGTTAAAACCACACATTCTTTATAAACCATTGTCCAGAAGATGACTCTTCATTCTGATGGCTGGATTTGTCAATATAAAGTTAGGAAAATGAATATGAAACTAATCCACTGATCTGATAGTAGCAGTGGAACTCATAAAAATCAGATATACAGTAAAGTTTGCCTTGGATCTGCATCTTCAAATACTTTAAAAACATGTTACTTACTTTAAATATTATTAAATGTATTTTGGACTAAAATTTCCCTTTTCACCTTCAAAAACGAACACCACCACCCCCCCCCCCCCCCCCCCCCAACCCCCTGCCAATTTGATGTTTGGCACTCCCCAGCAAACAGAAGTTCAACAACTTGGCAGAATAGTCAGTCTTTTCTTTGAACTCCTATTTCATTTGGAACACTTCCTTTTATAATCACAGCTCCACATAAAAAATTACAAAATAAAATTCTCAGGTATTCAAATCCTGTAGTGAAGGCATCTAAATAGACACTCTAGGTACAGAGAAAGAATTTAGAATTGAACGCAGGATGAAAAGGGTTTATCTCCAAACAAACATAAATTTGCCCCAAAGATGTGCATGCTCTGCAATATTTAAAAAAGAAAGGATCTTCTCTTTCAGAGCCCCTTACTCAGGCACTCTCCATGCTGGTGACTCAACATCAGACTGCTAAATTGATGCAAGCAGGGAGAAGACTTATATCTTTTTGATGGAAGAAAAAAAACACCTCCAAAGAGTATTTCAGGCTCAGAGTGCAGTGGACCACCCACAGAAATGAAGGAGTTTTCAACCAGTGACCATCAGAACACGCATGTACTGAAATAAAGCTCCCTGGGCAGCTGCTGGCTCTGATTAAGTCTTTGACAGCACAGGCTGGTGCTTATGGCCTTAGCCCTGGGGATTAAATCAGGCTGTCGGCTTTATGTTTTCTTAAAATGCCTATTTCAACTGGAAATGAAGCACAAAAGTGTCAGATAACTGTAAGTAACAAACCTTGAGGAGTCACTGCATATGTGTCGTCCCTGTAGGCTGAGTGACAGCCATAGCCACATCACTACCCCACCCCCGGGCTGCTGAGGCAATTTCCCACTCTCAGGGAGAGTAGGGGGCCATACGGTGCCCCCAAAAATGAAGCATCCCCACCCCTGCACAGAAAATGTATTTCCAATGTGCCTGTACTAAATGCAGAAAGATCCCATAGCATGGAAAAAATGCCACTGAAGAAATGCTCCTATTTTTTACTGATTATTTACCTTCAGTCAAACACAGACCAGAGTCTCCAATGAGTTGTACCTATTGAACATGAATTTCAGTGAGAAGTACTATTTAACAACTAAGAAAATTAAACCAGCCTGCCAGCCTGTGAGCAAGAGCAATATTAATCTGTCATCCTCCTTTAGGTCTTCTGTTACAGACAACGCAGATAAAACAAGGGGGCTTTTTTTCTCAGGCTCTTATGTGAATTGTTACTGGGTCTGATGTAAGTCCTACAAAATAAATCATTCCATTTGTTTTAAAAAGCTTTAGGACAAAGAGATTACTAAATCATGTATTAAATCTTAGAATGTCTTCCAATGGATCCCAGATAAAAATTAATATTGTTTGGATCCTAAACAGAAAGACAAAACTAACAAGTTTTTTAAAAACCCATCAAATTATTTATTATATATTATTGAATATATCAGTATCTCAAATGCAATAATCTTTTGCCTCTTCTCAATGTAACTACAGAGAAAGTAGCAATGAAGCATATAATTGAAATGAAAATACTTCATTTTTCATCTGAAAAAGAAAAAAAATCCCTATGCAAAAATTCAAGGTGGACATATTTTTCATAAAAGGTTTTTCCCACACTTTTCATAGGCAGAGAGGAATATTCCAGATAACTCTTTAGGTGGTTTGTTTTTGGGGTTTTTTTTTCACTCAAACATATTTGAATGTAGAAATGAAAATGGGCAACCATGTACTACCTCAGTCAGACTGCAAGACATATTTCACAGAAATTTATGACAACAACAGCATGTGGTCTCATTCACAACACATGTAGGAGGCCTAGGTTCAGAATTGAAGTAAAAACTAGACTATATTCACACTTAGATCTATGGGGG
This sequence comes from Cettia cetti, assembly GCA_013401135.1. NCBI lineage: Eukaryota > Metazoa > Chordata > Aves > Passeriformes > Sylviidae > Cettia > Cettia cetti. Next base: position 96,103 of record VZUI01042129.1, on the reverse strand, counting down.
CCAGCTTCATTTGAAAAAGAAGCAACTGTTGGCAGTTTATCTCCAAAAAAAAGACCAGCTTAATTTTTAAAAGCAACTGTTGGCATTTTATGTCTACCTAACCTATTATTTGGCTCCAGCCAGGTATTTTACAGTAAGTTATACCTGTAAATTGCTGTCTGAAGCACAGATGGACACAGAATACAGAAACATCTGCTTCATCATTAATTGAACAGCAATTTTGATATTGTCTAGTAATTACAGCCCCCTTTTTCCAAACAGATATTGCTCATATTGTGTATTATACACTATACATACATTAACAGCCTGAATAGTTCATCAATTTAAATTCATGGCATGAAGTTAGGCAGACATGGCAGTCACAGTCTCAGGTTGAACTTAAGCACCTGTTAAGAACTGAGGCTTTATTCAGCATTTAAATTGCCTCTGTGGAAAGGAGAGGAGAAGCAAAGGATGGAAAAGGAAAGAAAATGAGGGAGAAATAGTTCAGGCTTTTTCCACTTGCCAGCCTGGGCGTCCTTTCTGGTCAATTATGCAATTCAGAGGAAGCAGTGTGGTGGGAAAGACCAGACTCAAAGGAAAAGTCTTCCTGGGTTAAATAAAGATGCCCTAAATGAAGAAGACAGGAGAATATTGCCCTTGTTACCAGGCTGACTAAACATCCTAATTTGCCTCTAATAAAGTAGTTCTACTCATTGACGTGCAGGGTTTAATTTTTGTGATGATGTCACATGGTACTGTAATTCTTTCACCTTCCTTAGCTTTTACTAATAATTATGGACATTCTACTAGTCACATGTATATATGAACGACATTTCAGCAACTTGATGTATTTTATGGTGCCCTGAACCTCTTTGAACATTATGAAAGAAAGCAGCATTGTACAGAAACAGTTCTAGTTTTGCAGTCATGACAGATACACACCCTTTATTTCAGCTGCAATGACATACTTATTTCTACTTCAGCTAATGGCAAAATCTTTACACTAGGAAGCAGTAAATTAAATGCCAGGATAGTCACTCTACAAAGTTTTTTAATGCTCAACTTTAAACAATGAAGTTTATCTACTTTTTATTGCATCAAATAAGTAGTTAATGGGAATAGGAACAGACTAAACATGAGACTATCCTGTTTGGGATGCCTCTTCACATTTCGTCCTGGATTAAACATTTAAGTCAGTGTCAATCAGATGAATGCCCACTTAATAATTGCTTTTGGATATTGCTTTACTGAATTGCATTTGATTTCCACCCCCCCACCCCCCCAAACCCTATTCATCAGGCTTTTATAACATTTAAATACTTCCCTTCAATCCCATTTGACAGGCTGGTGGGGAACTACTGAGGCTATTCAAAGTTGTTAGTTGAATAGGTAAGATTCAACCAAGACTGCAACCATGCTTGTTAGTACTGTTAAAAGTGCCTGATTCAGGCACAAAAGCTAGAAAAAGATCACCAATCAGCAATTGCAGTAAGTCAATTCTGATGGTGAGGATTAAAATGAACACTTCTTTGGGGCAGAGATGGCCAGGATCTCAGAAATATGTACTGCAAAGCTCAGCAAAGGGAATAGAAACCTTGATGGAAAAATAATGCAATTTTTCCATTGGACAGGCAGACTTTCAGGACATTGGATCAGGCACATACACTTTATCTGTCTCAAAGTGCTTCTTGCTGGAAAAGATCTGCACATTGTGATGGTTTCTTTTGTTAGTCTCCAGATTCTGTTTACAGTCAGAATCCCTTTCTCCTGTAATATCAGGATACGTGCCATTTTAGGATCAGTCCTCCAAGCCAAATAAGACCATCATTTTCCATAATAAAAAGGAACTTCCTAGAACAAATTCAAATCAAATCAGAAATACAAGCACTTTGCCTTGCTTTTACCGCCCCAAAAATCATCTAGCTGCATTCAGACAGGAGGGCAAGGGGGGCAATGTTCCCCTCTGCCACTGTTTTATCCTGTGCAAGGTCGGTTGCTGTCTTGAAACATCTGTGCACAACAAATCACACATTTCTTTGATAAACTGACATAACACTATCCCGGAAGGCTGGATATTAGTGAACTTCAAATTGCTGAAGATTTTTTGTCCCCAGTGCTCAAAGAAAGTGAAAGGATTTTGAGTTTGTGAGGCTTGTGCTTGTTGAGCAATTACTCCCCAGCATGTATAATGCTGAAGAAAATCTCATTTCTTTTCCAGAGCAGCCTCTGTATATCAGCCATCTGCCTCTGACTTTAGCCATCAGCCCCTACAGAAGCACGGTTTCATCTTTCACTGAAGGATTAGCCCATGCCATTCTCATCCTCTGTAGTCTTGCCTATCTATACCCTTAACACCTTGTTTTAAACACCTCCTTCCTGATTATAACACACAGATTATAATCTGCAGGGTTGATGAGAAGATGAGGAGATGATCTCTACAAGTGGGGTATTCCATCAAATTTTCTATAAGCTCTGAAAGCGATATCACCTCCCTTTGTTGTGGGTGCAATTGAAGCTTTTCTGTTCTCTTCTTTTGCCAGGAAGATATGAGTGGCTGGAGTGTTTGATTCTATATATAACTGGTTGATGTCAGCTGGATGCCAACCCCTTTGGAGAGGATCAGCCCCCCAGTTTGTCTCAGTACTAGGTACCATGCAGATCCCAGCACAAGGGTACAAACCATCCAGGACCAGGCAGGTCATCCCCATGCATAACTAACTTCTGAAGCCTCAGCTAAAGGGTTGACATCGCTTTTTATCTGCACAACAAAACAGTAGGGTAAGTGTATTTTTTCCTGAAATGTTTTGACATTGTCTGTCCTACAAACTGTCATATACAAGACATTTTTGTAACCTCTTGACTCTGCAACTTAAAAGATGTTTATATTTTTGCTTAGTCAGAAATGGACCTTTTTTAAAGATGCCAGAGGAACTAGTTTCATTCCTCAGATTCTTTATTAGATTAAGAAATCTCAAAATGTAACATTTCTGAAAACACAAACCAAGATGTATATTAAAATTGCTTAGGAATTTACATCTTGTAATATAGTGAGTAGATGTGAGAAGGCCTATACCACTGACACTGATTTTTGCTGAAGAATTTATGTAATCAACTCGAAGTCCAATTCTTTGAATCTTGAATCCATCAAAACATGTCCTAACATCTGTCTGCAAGCAAGAACTGCCAGTGCATTTTGCAGTGCAGTATTTCTCAGTCAGAAACCCCTGACTTCACTGTTCAGCCATTCTAAACAGGCTGTTGGAAATGAAAGTTGGCCAAACTGTGCGTGCTGGCTCAACAATATAAAAATGTGTTGTTTTTTTGCAGCAAGGAAAAATCGTATCAGAAAATCACAATGTTATCAGATTCTGCCCTGGCCAAAGAGAGGAAAGAGCAAGCATCAGCCATTATGGATGAAATACACAGAAATGGTATAGCACTGAACCCAGCTTACTGCATATGCAATGTCCTCCAGCCCTCCCTAATACATTTTTTAATCATAGAATTTAACTCTCTTACAGCTTTGTCTCTGGGTGTTTTGCCATAAATAATCTTGTGGGAGTATCATGCTGCCTATGGTAACTAATCCTTTTGTAGTTGCCTCTTTTCATTTGAAAGCTATTTTCAGATGAACAACTGCTGTGGAGGAATGAAGTAATCTAACAGCTGATGTACATTCTGCTAGGATAGTCTTTCAGAACATTATTTGGGGTTAATAACATAACTTCGTTCCACTTTAAAAGGCTATCATCTAAGAAACAATGATTTGTACCCTTTTTTTTTGCCCTATTTCACTCTGCTTTTTATATATAAAAGATAAAAAAATTTGAAACAAATGTTCACATCACTGCTCTTCTCAAATCTTGTCTTTGCAACTAACACATTTTACTAGCATTTGGCATTCTCTCTAAAGTACAGCCAACAATTAATCTTATTTGACAGAAATTTTACTTCTCTGTAGTTGCACTGATGAAAATGCAGGCACTTATTAGAAGGTTGTTTGATTTTCTAAAACAGGTTCTTGAAGTTATGCTTCTAGCATGACACCTTAAGAAGCAATTAACTCCTTTGGGAATACAAATCTTCTTGGCTTTCATTAGGCATGTGTTGAAGCTGTTGGAGAGCCTTCCAATCCTGCCCATGAAGCCTTTTTTACCATCCACAGAAAAGATCAGTTTCCTAAAAGTGATAAGCATGCCACAAGCTTCACTGCAACCACAATATTAACTGCATTAATATTTAGGATTTATGAAAGTTATACCACTTTCATGGGATGAAATATTGAACATTGAATTCCAGTTCTGAAAATCTTCCCAGTGGGCTTTTGTTTCAAAGAACTTGTGGATGGTTTCTGCACTCATTGATGACTGTTGCAATTGCATGAGGAGTAGGGTGAGAGACTTAAGAATTTCTAGAACAAGAAGCTATGAGTTGCCCTGGTCCTACTCCTGATATTTCCAGAGGTTTTTTTCCTGAAGTTTCTATTCCTAAGCAAATACCTCTTTCCTATTTCCATTCTTCACTGAACATGCACTCAAATCTGAAAGCTAGTCTGTCCTTCCAGATTTCATTACAACCCCCTTTTTGTTTTTGTTTTTGGGGTTTTTTTTGGTATTGTAAACCCAAACACTGCATGTGCCTGAAATAGCCTGTAAGCTCTTCAGGGCAAAGGAAAAAAAAAAAAAAGTCTTTCATATGTTTGTTTGGAACCAGGCATTTCACATGGTAAATGTTGCTACTATTCATAGCAATACTAATAAATGTAGCATACAGCCCTTGAAACCATTGGCGTATTTGGATAATCTGTGCTGATGCTTAACATTTGCCTCACATAATCTTCCCTTTTATTATTTACGTATTATCAGATTTGCTGTCAAGATTCATACTCATAGTTATGGCAGCTTATCCTGCAAGATATGCTGTGATATGTGGCCACTAAAGGCAATTCTGACTCTTAGAAAAATTCTATTTTTGCCTCTTCTTTGGATGCTTGAGATATTTATATATTTAAAAAAAGTGAAAGCCTATGAGATGGGTGTGATAAGCAACTGAAATTTATAACTGTACAAGCTCAGTGGAGCCAGATAGAAAACAGAAGAACAACCAAAGCTGTGGTGACACAAAATATAAGCCAGTTCTTTGTAATCTGAACAAGCCTTGCAAAACCAAGGAGAAATCTGGCCTTTAATTGTCTAGATTCAGCTCAACTAATTTTTGACATTTTGTTTTGCCCCAAATTGTTAATTCAATTACCTTAATTTGAGATCTAGAAGGTGAACTGCTGTCTTTCTGGGCATGGGATCACTGTTACTAATGACAGACCTGCAACAGGCAATTACATCAAAATTAAATGTACAGCTCCAGCCAGTCTCACAGTCCTGTGAAGACTCCACTGCTAAGGCAGGTACACAATAACAGAAGGCTCTGTAACATAAACCCTAACACCTCAGAATGGTTAAGCATAACTACTCCATTTTTATTTCAGTTATAATGCTTTCAGGTAAACAGTGACTCCACTTCCTTGCTAAAAGATATTCATAGCAGAAACAGTTGTTGGTGAACTCCAAAATCAGCCAAATTTTTTGCCAGTGTCTGAGATCACCAGTCTCTGGGCAAGACTGGTGAAGACTGAAAGTCCACCTCTGCTGTTGGCTTGTGGGACATGACTTTGTCCCATTTTTTAGAGGAAGCGGACACGACATCATTAAATGCTGCAGGAACAGGCACCAACTGTAAACCTTCTTACACTCTCAAAGAGAAACTGCATGAGTAAATCGTTGGGTGCATACAGTGACCTCCCTTGGTTTGTCACTGGCAGAATTGGACTAACGCAAACCTTTCTAAGACTACTTGTTAAAGGTGAACTTTGTTGTAAATACGTACATTTTAGGAAGCCCTTGGAGTTCATCACTTAAATCCCACATCCAGTTCTATATTACTTCTTAAATGTATTCTTCAGTATCTACGTGATTAACTGTCCTTCCTGATACAGTAAAAAAAAAAAAAAAATCTTATTTCTGATGCAACAAACACACTTTCTAATATTTATTATTAAAGTTTATAGTCCAGATTAAGGTATTTAGAAGATTGCAAACTGAAGGATTAAAAGAATATTAGTTAGCAAATGCAGGATGAACTATATAAATCATTTTTAAATAAAATTCACTGTGATTTTAAGCACAAGACAAGGAGGACTTGGCAGGAACAAACTAAAGAAATTAAGCTAAAATATTAAGATTAGGTTTAAACAATGAATTAAACTTTCAATATTATTTTACAATGTCCATCTATGACATTAATGTTCCCTTTCTATCATCCCCTAAATGTCCTCATTCTCCACCACCTTATCTGCACTGACACTGGAACTATCCCTAGACACATCATAAAGCTAGACAGATGATTAGATTTTAGTTGGCAAGGAATTCAAATGAACTTTACACTTATGATTTTGGGATGCTGCCTGGATACACAATACTACACAACAGTGGGTTACAAAGTAGCTTAGAGCATTCAGTTAACATTAACAAGAACAGTGTGTATGTAAGGGAACAGCAAAGCCCAAAATAGATAACACCCAGAGTGTCCCAGAAGAATCCCAAGTGCTTTGGACAGAGCTCTGCAGTTGCCTTGGCTCCCCGGTCTCTGAGGATGTGAACCCTCCCCATTCTGTGTACAAACAACAAAAGCTTTTCTGTGCGAAAATGTTGCTGATTTGTAGGGTGAATTTCTTACTTCTTACTAACATACAACCATCCAGCAGTCATTTTGAGAAACGGTAACATCAAAATATGACTTGAGAGGTCTAAATTTCAGGCCTTGGGCCAAGAACCAGTACAGTTATCTCCACGTCAGAACCAAAATCCACCACTATCAGTCACTGATAGGGCTACACTGGGCAAGCTGAGTCATTTTCTTCCATGTTAAGAACTCTCTGTTTTGTAACTAGCACTTAAATAACAGGAGGTTGTTAGGATTCTTTGCACACACTATTTTTAAAGCAGAAGTGCACGATCCAGCTCATGATACAGTTAACTTGCTCTTGTTCCACTGAAATCCACTGCAAGCATTGAATTGAAATTGGTATGGACAGAAATGGATTAACAGTGATGCACTCCAGGGCCCATCAACTTGTCTGATTTACTACATGGAAAACTTTTGTCCATCCAGCTTCAGCTAAATATTTAATATACCTGTGTCCATTAAGTTTTCCTAAATGTCAGCACATCATGTTGTTTTTCCAACATAAAGTTACTAGGAGACTGAACATGCCAGGCTGAACATGGCATTTACTCAAAACAAAACCCTTCATATGCAATATTGACTTTGGCATTAGGTACCTTCCACAGTTAATTAATTTGCAATGTTAATTTTAAACTGGGCCTCCTGTCTGCTTACTCTGATAGCAGGATACATATTATGTATAATTTGTCCTCATTTCATTTTAAAATACGTGTCAAAGTTCAGAATTTTAAATCCTGGAGACCGTAAGACTATGTGAAGCATAAAATGTCCTATTATTGTTATATTTCTTAAATTCTGCAATGTTCTAAGCAAAACCAAATAAATAGAAAATTGTTTCTTTTGTGCTTAGGTCTCTGTATTCTAAGGTTTAAGTTTTACCTCTAGGTTGATGACATTCAATGAGAGTTCAGTCATTAGGCAATAGCTTGCTCGGTACTGCCAGCATCCCAGCTTCCAGAACACAAAGCAAAGAAGACGACCATAGGTATTCTGACATTCAGAATTCTTTGTTTACAATCCTAATTGATATACCCTTCCCTTGCCTATGCATTCTCCTTTTCAAATTCCACAGGACATGAATAAAGACATAAAAGAAATTTTCCCCAAGTAGTGAATAACGAAATATTCAACCAGTACTTCAGTTTCCTCTTAAAGAGAATAAAACCCAAAATGTCCTAAATGATTCAATTCCTAGAAGCATGTTGTAATTCTTTGTTAGGACTCTCATTTTTCATATCTTGAACTTTATTTTGAAAGTTAGTTTTAAAATAGTATTTAATAGAGACGGATAGATATGTTTAAAGGGGGTTGTCTCTCATCTATCCAATGCAGGACACAGAAAGTGAACTGAAAGTTTGGTGTAGGAACCCAGGATCAGAAGGAATTTTGTTCCCAGTTTCAGCAGAAGCCAGTTTTTACTAGCCTGCTATTAATATAGTCAGTAGGAGACTACAGAGGTGATCTTGGTAACAGCAATTTTGGAGCTTGAGGTGCTTATCATCTTTGAAAATACAGGTTTGTGGTGCTCAATAATCTCCAAAGTTCTGGAAGAAGACTTAATTTCACTAACACCACTTGACACCATGCTATGTGTTAGCTAAATATGCATGAACATGTTGGGCTTCAGGTGCAGAGCATGGATTATCAGACATTTTAGACAAACAGAGGTTTGTACTTACCCATTGCATTGCAGTCTCACCCAGCCTGAACCTTGGAAAAAAGGTCAGCACGCCCAGAGATATCATGGTGGAGGAACTGTCGACGCTCAGCAACAGAGGGGCCAGGCTCTTCAAGCGACGCCAGCGGAGATCTGACAAATACACATATGAAAATTATCATTACGTGGCAAACAAGCCAAGAAATGTGAGTATTTTGTAATGACTTCTTACCATGGGTTCCTTTGGTGCCCATGATACACATTGTGCATGATTTACTTGTTGTTTCAGGAAAAAGAAAAGCAAAACCCTAGAATTAGGTTAAGAAGAAGTGAGCCAATTGTATTTTATTAATTGAGATCCTATAGACAAATAAAAAAAAATTTCACATTTCTTTTTTATATGGTATAGATATTTCCAACGTCTTTGATCATTTGCTCAACAGAAGTTAAATTACACTGGGATAAAATGGGATCAAGTTTGAGCTTTGATAAATCTGCCTTTTTAAAATAAATCTGCGCAAAAGAAATCCCATATAAAAAAATTGGAGTAACTCCACTGAGCACCCAGGGCTATTATTAAACACTATTATTTAAAAGCCCATCTATGAATACTGTCCCCCCATTTCTCCCTCTACTGAGTATTAGAAGCTACACAGATAAATTCTGAGCACACCATCAATCTTGTCAGAATTCTGTACGCAATTCCATGATTTTGCTACAGTCTGACAGATCCATTTCCCTCTAGTCCACTTTTTCCCCCAAAACCACAGAGTACACATGGTTTACAGTCAATATGACATTCCAACACATGAAAAAACAATGCCTCTGGCTGTTGCTCCCTCCCTTAAGTGTCTATTTAGCACCACTGGTGGTATCTGCAACATCTTTAGGATTCTGCCTGTCAAAGTTAATCTTTCTAACATACTTCAGAATGACTAGAAAACATTCTGCCTTGATCTTTTTTTTGTTGTTGTTTCAAACTTAAACAAGTATTATTTGTTTGCTTTCCTACTCAAGAAATTCTTACTCTAATTTTAATTGCTTTTAGCCTATGTGTCATAGCTAAAAAAAGATGCTGACTTCTTATGAGATTCTAATTCTATATTTATGCAACAATGATTAAGCCTTCAGATGTTTCCTTAGAACCAATATCCCAATAGGAGGGTGGAAAATAACAGCATATCATGAATCTCCAGAAAGTGACCTGCACTGAAGTTGTTGTTTCTACTACAAATAAAGGAAAAGACAATCCCAAACAAAAGCAGTTCAACAAATGTAGCAAGTTCTCAACTGATAGTGGAAGAGATGCTTTGAAGAATCAATGCTTTGAAACTCAAAGGGCTCAAACTTGCCAGAATTCTTGACCCTTTGTGTAGCATGGGTGCTCTGTCTGGCACAGAACAGCTTCTAGTGTCTAGTGATGGAAAAAATGCTCATTTTTGGTTACTTGGACAATTTAAATGTGAAAGGAATACTCTACCAAACAGCAGGACAATGTGCTTTAGGACTGTACACACTGGGAATCAGATCTGGGCTGTAAATCAGAGCATTACTGCAGCCTCCCCAGAGAATGCCATGCCTGAAGTGCTATTTCTTTCTGTCTGAGTGCAGCGTGGAGAGCCCATCCAGAGTGCCAGAATGGATGGCCTCAGTGTGGAAGGAATCCCCCAGCATGCCCCAATGACACCTCCCAACACACCTGACCCCCGGAGCCCTCCACACCCCGACAACATTGCCCCAGGTAATACATGAGTCTACAGACACTAAATGCATTCAGCCTCATTTCACAGCAAAGAAACAACCATTTTTAAGGCAATATCTTCAACAAGAATTTGATTATGGACTAACATTAGAAATAGACACATTTGAGTTGGGTAACTAATTAGAACTTCTTCCAGAACTGTAAAGTGATGCTCTTAGTCACTTGTGTTCGTTGATGAAAAATCTGATGTGCCTTTTTAAACTGAAAAAGTATATTAATATCAAGAGAGACTACTCCTATATATACAGGTCATAAAAACACTCAGAAAGAGATCCTCTGGTTTCAAACTACATTAATATACTTATTTTTCTTTGCCAAATCATTGTTTTCAATATGCAACACCCTGCTCAACAGTCAGCAAGCTATTCATTGTAGTTTAATTATCCATAAATGTAAATCTGAAGCCACCAAGTTTTGCTAGAACCCTTTAGAGAGAAGTAACTTTAAAAGGAATTTGCCTCTGGCTGCATAAACTGCTCTTTTTAAAATCCTTAACTGTGAGGGTACTGTTGGCTTTATTTAAAGGAGTGAGTTACAAGAAGGCTTTATTTTGTATTCTTTAAAGACTAGAGAAGGATAATTTGTTTTAATTAATTTATTCAGTGATATAGCCCTTCTTCCTGTTTATGAATTATCCATGAGCAGGCCGTGGTTTTTACAAATTCATTCTTTGTTCAGAATTACTCAATGCATGTTTTGTGCAGACCTTTTCCAGTCCATGTAAACTAGGTCAGTCCTGCTCTGTTGGTGACTGCTGAGTCTCTGTGCATCCTTTGGCCAAACACAGTGCAAAGAGAGGTAATTTCCATTGCTAAGACATTATACAAATCTTCAAGCCTTTTTTTAGGCAAAAAAAAGGTCTGGTCAGAGTAGATATTAAGCTGCAGGGAGGTTTAAGCTTATAGAATGAAATAGCATTCATTTAAAGACCTAGATGTATATAAACTTGTGGAAAATTTCACTCAAAGAGGTAGAATTATCTTACTTTTAATCAACAGCCTGTTTTTAAAATCTTTTTGTTAATTTAGCCCAAGGACTATGTAGGTACTCTCTGGTTTCAAACAAATGCTTTTAATAGAAACAAATTTATAAAAAGCCAAAATAAACTGAGCCTCAAAAGAAGTTGGAGCAGATATCTATTGAAAAGGCCACAACTTTCCCCTGCCAGATCTCTGCTTCTGTGTTGCTGTGGCCTGGTGACTTGACCCAACTGCTCATTTAAAGTCACTGAGCAATTCTGCTGTGTTAGTTTCTGCTTACACAGGATGGTGACAAGCAAGCAGAAAACACAAGGAATCGTTATAATAATTTTACCTTGATTACATTCCAGGATATTCCGGACCACTGAAAGAGATTCCTCCTGAAAAGTTCAACACTACTGCGGTGCCAAAGTATTACCAGTCTCCCTGGATAGAAGCCATTAGGGATGATCCAGAACTGCTGGAAGCTTTGTATCCTAAACTTTTTACACCTGAAGCAAAGCCAGAACTGCCTGACTACAGGAGCTTTAACAGGTAATCCTGAAGGAACACTGAATTTTACTGACCAGAGGAAAATGACTATGAAATAGAATGTTTCCACCAGCTTTAAAAACCCTACCACCTGCATTTGCAAGTGTATGTATAAACAGGAACGCACACAGAGATTACAAGTGGTAAACAAGAGCATTAAGGAGCAAATTAGTCCATCTCTAAAGTACCGAAATTCAAACTGTAGAACTAGGAAAAGAAGATAACTTGCTAAAAATATTGAAAGAAAGAAAATATCAGAATCCAGTGCTCAGAGAAGCTGTGGATGCCCATTGCTGGAGGTGTTCAAGGCCAGGCTGAATGGAGCTCTGAGCAACCTGGTCTAGTGGAAGATCTCCCTGCCTAAGGCAGGGAGGCTGAAACTAAATCATCATTAAGGGTCCTTCCAATGCAAACCACTCTATGATTCTATGATTCTGTGATTCAGTGTACTCAATAAATGGGAAATAAGAGCTTCAAATTCCTTTCAGGATGCCTGTTGTTGACTTCAGTAGGCATGGTATCATCAGATGTCTCAGTCAGAACTTTGTTGCTAAGTTGTATAATGCAAAGTACTCTTTTTCTGCTTCTTTTTTTAATACAGCTCACATGGCTTTGTTTTAGGCAATGAGGTGGAATGAACTTTATCCCACAACCAATCCCTCACACTAAATAGCCAGAAGATTTCCTGTTTTATTACAGTATAACATTTTTATATATTTGACAACCTTCAGCAACAAATTAACAGATTAAACTTTGTTTTACTTACATAGTAACTAATATATCATGGTTTTCAGTAGAACTTCTAGCTATGTGGACAACACTGGGTTTTTAAAGCTTTAGAGCAAATTCTTAGTCATGTCTTTTGCTTTCTTTCATTCCATTTACATTATTTTTATTTACTGAAGTAATAGACAACCCCGCTGAGTTCCAGACAGCTGAACCAAACCAAAACCCCTCCTCAAAAGGTCAGACAGCAATCTATTGAAAAACAAAATTGTTCATGGCAATACAAACTTAGAGAAAAATACCACAAACATCACTTGTGTTCCTGATGTTGATGTGGGCCTCAACTATAAGTGCAAGGACTAAAACATTACACAATTCAACACCAAAATTGGCATTGCAGACACTGCATTAGTTCTGATTTCCTAGCAGCAATCCACACTGCCATGTTAATAATTCAGTCTGTGTGGCACACTCTTCTCAGCAGACAAAACAGCAAATGCCAGTCAAAGATGTGCCACAGCTGCCAACATCAGAACAGTAACAGCACAGTTTATGTACTGTGCTTATTGTAAACTAAACTAAACTAAACTGAACTTAAAAAAAAAAAAGAACTCAAAAAATGCTGAAGACACAAATACATGGAGACAGAATCAGTTCTCTCTCTCACAAGAAGTGCTAGTCATTTCTGTGAAGGACAGCATTAGTCAGGGCACAGAGACCCCATTAGCAGGGATATGTCTCGAGATGGTGTTTGATGGCTTCTTTGTGAATTTGAAGGCTGTCTCTGTGGCCCTGTGTTCTGTTAGCTGCCCTCTTTACAACACTAACTATGTGGATTTCTTTCTATGTGGAGTTTCTCTATGTATGACATGGCAGAACTGTGGCTCACCACAGTCTGAATTTCTTGAATGCTCTTATAATGGAAAAGTCAATATTCTCCCTTGTAACTGCCATAAGAAACCTAAAATTTGGCACATAAATCCAGATCCAGACTGTGAAACTGGTAAATTCAAACAAAATTCATACAGTCTACCACAACTCTCCTTCTCATAGAAAAAAACTTATATCCAGTAGAAAAGCATGTGTGGTGGCCCTAGAAAATAGGACTTATGTTTTCTAGCAGATTCAAAAAGAATTTGAGAATTTGAAAAATTAAAATTCAAGATACTCATGTCTTGGGAAGGATTTTATAGCCATGACTTAGATGTCTACACTCCTAAAAACGCACAGGAGAGTGTTTGATGATGGGATATAAAAAAGCACACTGCCATGCCAAGCTATCCAACAGAACTGTAACCGGACTTCTGTGTCTAGATCCTACTAAGTCATTCTGTGCAACTAGGTCGCAGCATCCTTGGCTTGTTAATTGCAGTCTTGGAGAGAAAGCAAATGATGTTGTATTAAACAATTAAAGTGTGATACAATAACACCACTTTATTATCAGCGAGTGTATCCATCTAGGTTTTCCATCCTGTTTCATCATCCAGTAAAGTGCCATTGTGCTTATTCTCCTGCAAAGCGCTGCTACAGTCACCATTAGTCAGGAGGGGGTGTGGTTAACAGCAAGTGTGAGCCACAGGATTCCCAAGGGAAACCGACCTAAGATCCTTCCCGGTTCATTTACTGGCGTCTGTTGGTTGAAGTGGCACTCAGACTTCACAAACTATTTCAGGCTCCTTTCAGCTTTCCTTGTTACACAACAAACTGGAAAAGCAGCACAACCTGGGCAGGTAGGGAGGTCTGATGTGTTGGAATTGAGGCACACATTCACGGCTTAAAAGTATCTTCAGCACTAAACAGCATCCAGATTTTTTTTTCCCCACTGTCCAGCAGTGAAAAGGTGACTCTGGACCCTGCTGCAGTGCAAGTTTTATAACACTAAGGATTTTTTTAAAAACAGTTAAGGAATTCATAGAGGTATTTTTTGAAGTCTAGTATTTATTTCAAGCTGCAGGGACCTTGCAGTGCTGGCAGGTCAGTGGAGGAAGGGCCGTGGCAGCAAATGTCAGGAGGATTTGCTCTGTGAGGCAGGGCTGTCTGTGAGACAGGCAGCGGTGCTCTGACAGCACAGCACTGGGCAGAGGGGAGTGGGGCTTAGAGGGGCTCTGAACACACTGCACACCAAGCTACTCTTTCTCCTCCTCAGAGAAAAAACGAATCAGTGCTAGCAAAGGAAAGCAGCAGAACAGACCATGCCATCTAGCTTCTCTTGGAGATTCATTCCTGTTAGGACCAAAGAAGCATTTGCTAGTGAAAAAATTCCTTGTCTCTTTTACCAGTGTGGAAGCACCAAGTCATGAATCTGTGGGAAAGCAATACGAATCTACATTTGCTAAGGAGTTTATAATATTACTTAAATTAGTACTTTTATTCCATCTGCTTTCTTGGAGCTGGATAAAATGTCAAAGGTAGGATTATGAGTAACATATAAAGTTCCACATTTTACATAGGACAAGCAAGTCAGACTAGTTCTGCCTCTCCTACCAGACAAATTCTCACTCGGCTTTCTCAATTCCCAAAGACTACTCTTTCAAAAGCATTACAAGAATTCAGTCCATCTGGACTGGGCTCTGTTTCCATTGATTCATGGATTCTGAAGTCTATTATAAAATGCTAAGATCCAGAGTCTCACAGGAATTTTGGGTGCTAACTTGAAGTGATGTGAGATTAGTGGGAGCGGGGTGCTTAGCCAGCTCCTTAGCACCCAAATAAATACCTCTGTGAAATTAGCATTAGCTCTTGCACTAAGCTCCCGTGAAGCTCTGAGCATTTTGCAGGGTCAAATTCTTTGCTCCTATGTCTCATTTTTTTTCACAGAATTAGTGATAAACAAAATGTTCTATGAATGATAGTCCTGTTTTAGAATGGGAAACTCACATTTTTTGTGATTATGTAACCAAAGATGCTAATCTAATGCAGTTAAAACATTTATTCAGTTTCCCAAAGCATTAATTACTAACATTTTTAAGGGTAAAAAATTAAAAAGAAATCCTGTTAAAATGACAGCTAAAAATAGACATGTTTGTGCCTGCTATTAAATCAAGCACCTACTTTTTAGGAATATGCAAAGTTAATATTAAACCATCTGTTACACTTCCTGGTGCTATTTCCTATGCCTCTGAACCAGCATTTCCGCCCTTATTATGAGCAATGACTACTGGAATTTTTTAGGCATGAGATTTAGGCTTCTGTACAATGAATCAGAGCTCAGGTAGCACAGCTGATGAGCACACCACAGAGTGTGGTCATTACAACACCATGTTGTCAGACAAGTTATTGCTCACAAGAATATATTTACTGCTGCAGTAAAGGAAAATCAACATCTCTTAGCCAATTACTGTACTCTCCTTTCTGTCAATCATCATGTGCCCCTGCCTATAAGGCAGGAATGCAGAGTTCTCTGAGGCCAGACTTTGTATAGCAACTACAGGGGAGTATTTTGCCACAAAAGTTACTAGAGTTTCCAAAAAAAGCCCTCCTGTTTCTGTTACATACAGGAATATGCTCTATTTAAAAACCATAAATACTACAAGGAGGATGTTTTAGACAACAGAATTGTTTTGCAATTATACATCTATTATCATTTGTTTATTTTGATTATCCCTTTAAAATACATCTCAATGTTAATTAAATATCACAATAATGTGAGAATGTGTATCATAATTAGGGCAGCAATTAAAACAATATTTATTATCCAGTGAGATGTAGATCACTACATGCACTCTGTGCCAATTACCAAGCAATTATTTTTAATCAGTATCATACGGTATCTATGTTGACACTGTGACCTAGAAGAGAGCTCCACAAGAAAAGCTTGATACCACAGGATCAATACCAACTTTGGATAAACAATTTCCTTTGACCTCAAGAGAGTTTAATGCCTGGACTGGCTGCTGCTGCAACATCTTGTCTTATGGATACACTTTTAGAGCTTAATACAAAGTAGTGTTCCTCTCTCAGTGAGGGTGCATGCCCAGAGCTCGCATGGTTTTTCATATCTCCCAGGATTAATGCTTTAGAGTTAACACCATCCCCTTCAACAAATGCTGCTCATACCAAAAGGCAGTGAATCATCCATGTATTGACAGGGCAGCGCCATTTCTTTCATGTCATAGATATATTTTTCTGAACTAATCTCTTCTTTTTGTGTATGTGTACTTAATTCTTAGTACAAAACTTAGGGGTTTAATCCTGCTGAAAATCCTAGAGAGATCTTCAAATGATCTCTTTTAGTTTCTATTGGTATTAATTTTTCTGGGCTTCTGCTATAATACCTGGGGCCACTGGAAATATATTCCATCAGATCTGCTTCTCTGTACCACACAAACTATACCAAGGCGGGTGAAATTCCATTTCAACAAAAATTCTTTTTCTCATGCCATTACATGTCTGGTTTTGCAGAAATCAAGTGCCTTGTGCAGCTTAAAAATTTGACACTCTTCACTGGCTAGATATATCCCAGCAAAGTTTGTTACGCAGCTGGTCAAAATGCAGAGCACACACCATAGTCTGTTTATAAAAAGGAGGCTGGGAGAAGTGACAGGAAAACTGAAGGGAGTTTTTTTCAGACTGAAACCTGTATATACAGAAGATCAGGGGAGGTATTTGGAAATATTGTTGTCTCAAATTATTTGCAAATGCATGTAACAGTCATCTCCAGCTTAGTATTCCTTATCTTTCAGCTTCTCAGGCTTACTGCCTGAGGGAAAATTTACATTTAAATAACATGAAAAATACTGGCTGAACAGTGTTTCAAGGTTTAGTTATATAAACTTCTTTTTCAGAAACAAAGCTGGCATATCAACTCCTCACCCATTCCCTCCTTTTCAGAGCCTGTTGTCTTTGGCTGTTTCTTTCTGCTTCACTCATTAAGATCCACTCCTCTTCACTTGTATCACTACAATTGTTCGAGCATACTGCTATAAACCAGATTGCTGAAATAATTTGGATTTTGAAGTGCTCCTTTGTTTTGAGGGGTCTTTGTTTAACCCAGATCACAGAAGTGACCCAAGTTTATAGCACAACCCACATATATTCTAACTGGTACAACACTATAGTGCTGAAACACAGTGTAGTGGGAGGAAGAAGCAGCTGAGGAGAGTAGAAAATGGGGTGAGAAGTTTCTGAACTAATTACTTGCTAGAGAGAATGTGTTGAGCTACAGTTTCAGACTTATCAACTTATCACCAACAAAGTAAGTTTAGTAACTGTGACTCACCAGTTACAGGGTTTTCTTGCAACATCTTTTTCTTGGTGGCTTTTCCATCCATTTGAATTTTTAAAAAGGCTGCAAGCTTTATCTAAGGGGAAATTAATCAGATCTGAAAGAGAATTTCCCAGAAAAACAAACAGAATGCTTTTCTTCAAAGCCTGAAAATGTAAACAAGAAATTGGAACAGAAATCTGTTCTTTTCAGCTTCTGGGAGGAAAAGAAAACTAGTATTTTTAAAATCACATTTAACCGGGAGGAAAACTAGTATTTTTTAAATCACATTTAACTTTTATTTCTCTGATATCTACAGGGTTGCCACTCCCTTTGGTGGTTTTGAGAGAGCATCAAAGCTGGTTAAATTCAAGGTACCCGATTATAATATGCTGATGCTAAATGATCCCAGATTCATGATCCTTGCAAACCCTCTTGCTGCCAGAAGATCCTTCAACAGGACTCCCAAAGGATGGACGTCTGAGAATATCCCTGTAGTGTTCATTCAGCCTGCAGAATCCAACACTGTTCCAGAAACAGAGGACCTGTGAGAGAGGCTGCATTCTACATGGTACAAAATGCTGACAGCTGCACATCTGTGTATTTTTTGTCCAAATATTACTACAGGCTACTGACAAAATTTTTCCTTGGAAGCTGGAGTATAACTAATAATGTGGGATGCAGTATCTCTTTTCTGGCACCCAGTTTCATCTGTAAACATGAGCTAAATAAAGTAACTTGGAAAATATGACAGTAATATTTTCTATTTGTGTTTACATGTTCTTCTTTTACCTACTGAAATATTGGCATGTCATTTAAGAATAAGTGTACCAAGGAAAAAGAAGTGACACTGCTCTCAAGGGACTTGATAGGTATGGTGATTTAGGGAAAACAACCAAGAAAACTCTGCACTCAATGCACCCCAAGTCCTGCCTGCTCAAGATAAGCTCTGACAAATCCATCTTCTTCCCAAACACTGCCTTTGGCCGAAGGTAAGATTTGTGTCATTTACTTCAGTGGCAGCAAGTTCAGGCCTTTTCTTCCTTTCTGATTCTTTTTCAGCTGTTATGATGCACATCAGTGCTTGTGTCACCGGGATTTGTTTACAGAAAACTTAGTAAATTTGGCAATGACAAGGATTACGTCCTGGGATGAAAAAGTACAGAGGTATTTCCTGGATGTCTAGAATGTTTGTATTATTCACAACTAAAAAGCCCAGCAATGACTGGCTATGTCAAGCATACAAAAATAGTACAAGCTCTGTTACCACAAAAGTTTTTCTTACTAGAAAGAAATTTCCCAGACCATTCCCCCTATATCTATGCTGGAACTTAAAGCATGAGAGAGTCCTTGCTCTTGATATACTGACAAGCTTTGATATTTTATAAATATTAGTATATGTCATTTCAAAGCAGGTAGTTGGCAAAGAAAATTTTGCTGTCCATTCCCTTTAATTAACTATGTCACTTGATTTTCAAAAATAAATATATAGGTCCTGAACAAATTTAGGAAATAAACAAATAAATTAAAAAGAAAAAAAATCCACCTCATTGACTGAGAACTCTTTCCTAGCAAGGGATTAGTTTGGAGATCTTAACTGTGCACATTGTGCAACTGTTAAAAGGACAATGACTAAAATACAAATTCTTCAAAGTTAAAGATGCAAGACTAAAGAAAAAACTATGTTGAGGAGTAACGCAAACAAGTTCTCAGGCACTAGTATTTTATGAACATTCATAAGGCTGTTTGAAGAGAAATATGAGAAAACTGGTGCATAGCACATACACAGTGAGGACTGTGAAGAGGGGATACGTCATTTTCACTGTATTCTCTGTAAAAACAACCTATCCATGCACAGCATGCCACCTTGCTTCTTATACAGCACTGACAATAGCAACTTTAATTCTCTATTTATCCGTGGATCCACTGGAGCAGAATGGGCTCAGGAGGCCTCAGATATTTGAGAGGCACTGAGCCTGCTATGGACATGTTCAGCTGACGGTCCAAGCAACTGAAATCACCGACAGTCCTTACATTCTGCCTGAGACTTCTCAAAGGAGCTGCGGGACTGCAAAAGCGGGAGCTCCGATTCCCCTCTCAGCTCAGTCCTTAGCTGCAGACCAGGAGCCCTGTGCCCCCCGTGCCAGCCCTGCCACCAGAGAGCCTCCAGCACAGCAGCCCACCGCACGGGCCGCAGCGCTCCGCGGAAGCCCAGCGGGCAGGGAAGAGTCTGCAGCCGCACCGCTCAGCCTTCCCGTGCAGAGGGGCTTGTGACAAACCACCTGCTGGGAAGAGGCCACGCTAAACTCCTAAACCGTGCCTGGGAAGGGTTTTGGAGACGTCTAATTGGCAGAGAGAGGTCCGTGAAATGTGCTAAGCATTCAACAGCACGCAGGAGCCAGTGCCAGTGTCCAGGAATGTTCCCTGGCTGCATCAGCCAGGATGGAGCCTCATTGTGCAAGTCCCACTGCGATAAACAAATCCCTCTGCCAAAACCCAACTCGTCGGCCACAAAGGAACATCTCTTGGTAAGACTGGGAATTCAGAAATCCAGTGTTAACTTCGTTGGGTTTTAGGACCTGGATTTATTTCTTCAGACTGTAATATTGCGCTTGAAATGTATCCTACAACTAAAGTAAAGCTGCAGGGGGGTGCTCCTAAAGGCTTCTTTTAGCTGTAACAAATACAGCTGGAAGGACAGGTTGAATGGGAAAACACACAAGTAACAGATTTACACAAGCAGAAACAAGCATAAAATTATAAACATTTCAGGAAATGTGCTTTTAACACCATGTACATTTTATCACAAGACGCTCATATTTGCTCCAAAAAGAGAAAGGCACTGAAGGGTACGGTGAGAAGGCAGAAGTATGGTGAGAATAAATGTACAGTAAAAATGCCTAAAAGTCTTAGTTCCCAATGGCATTTGTGCCTCTTTTATTTATTTATTTATTTATTTATTTATTTATTTATTTATTTATTTACATTAAGGTACCCATTGCAGCAGTACGAATGGAACTCAAAAATTCATTTAAATTCTTTTCTAGAAGTGTTGAATTGAGACCAGTCTATACAAAATACCCTAAGGTCACAGTATGTAAAAATAAATAAGAGATGTACGCCTCTAAATAGCTGCATGACTATAAGGGATTTTTAAAAGATATGAACCTTAAACCTTTTTTGACATGAAAAGTCAGGGTTCATGGCGTTCATGTCTACTCTGGAGAAAAAAAAAATTAACTGCATGCTCCCTTCTTAGAAGTCTGAAATATGTCAGCATGTCTTGGCTGATTTCCCTCCTACATGACCTATACAACTGACAATTGTTGAAATAAATTATTATTCTATTGTCTCAAAGTATCCCTGTGTTTAAATTAATTTAATTGTCTCAATCAGAAGCAGGAAGAACACACTGGAGACAGAATTCTACTCCCAATGAAATCAAACAAAGGTTTTGGCACTGCCTTCTGTGTAGGCAGAACTTCTACATGGTATTTATTTCATCACAAACATGTATTTGTAATCAGAATTTATACTATGTGTTCATCATCAGAATGGATATTTTGGATTACAGAGGTGGGCCCAACTATGTAGGTAGTTTGTTTTGCATTTTACATATGGTGGAGTGCTAACAACCCTATTCATGCCTTTAGAAATACTCTGGGAAACTGCATGGAAATGCAGGGGAAAATGAGCCTACATCTCATTAGATCTCTTTTAAATAAAATATCATTAAATGATGATAAAATTTGTTTCAGACCAGACATGAATAATCTGCACTCTACCTCGGATCTTAGATGGCCTTACTAACCAGCAGAAAATATTCTGGGCAGCATCTAAACCAAGAGGATAGAACAGACTTCCTGAAATACATTAAGACGGTGGAGCATAAATTCCCATATATGTTAGATTAGATTTTCTCGTTGTGAGGCCCATAAATTATAAGCAGACCAGACAGAAACACCAGAGAAGATCCCTATAAGGCTGACAAGTCACGTAGCACTGGCTCCTTCATTATTCCCAGAGGCTACATACTGTTCAAAACCAAATAAAAAGTGATCTAAATGATTTATAAATAGTATTTGCCACAGAGCTGTTATGTAACTGGGTGTTAGAATACAGATTATAAAAAACAGTTACAAAATGCAGTCGGCATACTGATACAGTTTAAGAAACAAAAAATTGCATATAAAATATAAAAGCCACTGAAAGGGTGAAATCCTTTCAAGGAAATAATGCATTGTTTTAAATAGCCTGCAGACTAAGTGTTCAGAGCAAGGAAAAACTACTACAGAGCTCTAACCCTTTTCTCCAAAAAGAAAAAGAAATTATCATAGTTTAAGAGTATAATAGAGGAGACTCAGAAAACAAAAAGGCAAATAAAACTTTACTGCAAGGACACAGTAATTAAACTACCTCAACACAAATAAAGGAAGTTATGACAGGGTCTCCACAAACGGTATGGAAAAGATGATGAGGGAACAATAACACAGGAACAAACTGACTCTTAATAAAATGGTAAGGAACCAACTTTAAAATTAATGGAATAAATATTTTTTTTCAAGAAATTCCTGGTTGTGGAACTTGGTGCTAGAAGATGCTATGGGTCTAAAAAACTATTAATAACTTCAAAACAGGATAAACAACTTCATCATGGTAACTATGCTTATTATGGATAATGGCCACTATGGGACCTGCACCTGGAACACAGGAAGTGAGAAAGATCACTGCACATTTACCCAACTTCTTTCTATAAATATCTTCTACTGGGCACTGTCAAAGATCTGGGAAAGATGGATTTGTCAGTCCCATGAAATACTTTCTGTCTCCCCAAAGCCAAAGCCATGTATCAAAGTACCACCTCAGTTCTAGCACGTGCCATTCGTACTGCAGTTCACTAATTTACATCAAAATATCCATTAGGGGAGCAGTGAGAGCAAAGTCAATTCCCACATGGAAATGGGGACATTTTAATGTCAGCTGGAACCACAGAGCCAGGGTTAACTTAAACCTCCCACACAGCATATGGGCACTGCAGGGAACACAAAAGCCTGACCTCAGCTATACCTTTGGCAAGACTCCTGATCCTATACAGAGAGATCAGATTAGGACACAACATATAAAACTTGTTCCTCAGTTTTCCCTTTAATAAAATAGAAATAGTAATGCAGGCTGTATAAACCTCTCTTTTTATTATTGTATATTTGGGGATTGGGGTTTTGGTTTTTTGGTTTGGGGTTTTTGTTGTTGTTGTTTTTTTCACGTTAAAGAATGAATTTCATGGTAAAAATAAAGAAAGTAAAAAGTAGCCTTACATGAGTACATACATGATATTCCTGGCTATGGTGTATAATGAATGCAAGAAACACTACAACTAGAAAAATGTTCTACTTTTATTTTACTTGAAATACTGGATTTTGTTCTACAATGGGCAGACTCTAAATAATAAAAGCATCAACAAATTATTATTGGAATTTTTTTTTTTTTAATGTAACTTTAGCTATTAAAAAGTCCAAATAACTTCTCTTACTGTTATTTTTTGGACAAAACTATAAGCTAAATTGAGGGTGAATTCACAACCCTTTTGTTTCAGATGGAAATTTGATTTCCTGAGAACAGACTATTCATCCAGAATACTTGGTCCAGAATTTGCAATACTTCCCTACTGCACAAAGACACTGTGAGACAAAGTTAAATAGCACTTGCAAGAGGCAGAGGATTTATAAATCACTGTAAGAGTAAAAATAAGCCCTGGTATAGGGAGCCAACTATTCTTTTGAAAGCAAATGGAGATTAAAATATTCGATGGTGTTTGCACAAAGAACAGCTTGAACTTTGCCAGTTCAGAGCTGGCTGTACTCATTAGCACAGGAATGCCCTCAGGCTGCTTTGCATGGAAGGTATAACTTAGAACTGGATTTCTCTAGAGTTCTGAAGGACATATGGAGAGTCATCTTCCAAACGGGAAAAAAAAAAAAAAAAAGAAAAAGAAAAAAGAAGTTTCAAATCTTGAGGAGATCCTGGGTGCCAGGACACTGACCATACCCAGTCCCCAGAGTGGGAAAGCTGGCAGCCATGCAGAAGTCCAGAGTTCTTTCCTCTGAGAAGATTCTCTGCAGAGCCAAGTTAATTTAGGCAAATACTAACTTGAAACAGCAGCTACTGTGGTCATTACCCTCCAGATTACTGAAAGATGACTATGCAAGATAACTGCAAATGATTATAAACAAACATTTGAGGCATGACAGGCTCTTCCTAGGCTGGCCTACTGTACATTGAGGAGCCAAGTAAGGCTCAATTCCAGCAGTGAATTCCAGCACTGTGTCATTCCTCAAGTTCTTAATGAGAACATTTTGACTATTTGCTGGCAAGGGTAAAAATAAGAACATGCTGTACAAAAAGGAAGGAAAAGAGCAAGCTGAACTAAAATGGAAGCGTTTATTACCTATCCTATGGGTTTTGCAGTGATGCAAATCCATTTCAATAATGTCTCATTGAAAAGGAAGTGACACAACTCAAAATGAAAAGTCTCCTTATATTCAATGGTGTCACTTTATCACTCGTTCAGATAAAATTATAAAATAGGCAGAAAGAAAGGAAAATGTGGAAATGAGAAGCATCAGTGGGAAGGAAGCAGTGAAGCAGACCTGCAGCTCTAGGGTTCCGTGAGATGAAGACAATGCTATTCTAGAATGTGTTCCAGGCACAAGCCATTTTCTCTTAGTAATGTTCTGACACCTCAACAGTTAAAAAATTTCCTCTAATTTTCAATCTAAATTTGGCCATACCCATCTTAATTTCTTATTACAACTTTTTTTTTTTAAATACATGCTTCCTTTCCTGTCACATTGCTTCAACTGGTATATTCAAAGACTGTAAGGTCTTTTATGCTTCACCTGTCCAGACCAAAAAAATTCAAGTCCATTTAGTCTTTTGTCCACTCCTCTCATTTAGTAGGAATTTAAAACATATTTTACAACTCTTCTAAGTTCAATTTCTTGCATGTGGATTTCCAGATATGTTCTAAGGTTTCACTGACCACATGTACAACACATGGCATTAGTACTGTTTTATCTGTACAAGTACAAGGCCAAAATAATTTGTGACTGGATTCACTCTTTCCACAGTAGTATCAAATCAGTGACTCACAGCCACTCTGTCTTTGGCTTGCACACCCACTTCTTTAAAATTCTCTCATCTTTCATCCAACTCTGAGCTTTTGTCAGGGAGCCTTTCCCATTAGGTTCTAACACACAACCTTGTACTTTATATTGTATCCCATTTTATTTCTCTACTCCTCAAACTCATCCAATTAGTTCAGTACAACACCAGCCTACAGAGACTGTTTCCCAATTTTGTGATGCCAATAGAGCTCATTAACAAGTTCTAGGTTTTGTGCCAGGATCACTAATGAAAAATTAAACTATATGAGTTTCAATATCAATTTTTGGACAGAGCTCCAGCAACTTCCCCCTGCCATTAAGTGTAACATATTGCCACTTTTTCCTCTGGGCTATTTCTTTGCCCATCTGCCACTTACCTTGGAAATTCATCTTTTCTTTAGTGTAACAAATTTGTTTATCTAGAAAAGCAGTTACTGTATCACAGAAAGAAAGCAGGCAAGTCTGGCATGTTTTGTCTATGGCAAAAAAAAAAAAAAAAAAGTTTTATCCTATTTACTTCCACATTTTGTTTCCCTAAGGAGTCACCATAATCTTTAAATACTGTGTTTTAACTCTGTTACATTTTACTTGGGTATAGACAGAGGTATGTGTGGAAGGGACTCAACTCACATATTTTAAATCAAATAATGCTGTTTCTCACCCAGGACAAAATGTAAAACATTTTTTACATTCTATTATCTGAAGTATTTAATGTGCTTTTTATTTTTAATGAGACAGAATATATATTATATAATGTCAGCCACTATATTACTTCTATTTTTATACTCATTAAATTCCTCTCTTTTGTTTTCATTTTACTTCATGTTGGGTTTCACACTGAAAGTTCAATTCAACCACAGGAGTTGTCTGTATGAATCAGATGTCTCCTTCTTTTCTTTTTCTTATTGATTTACATGCTAGGAGGAAGCAATAAATGAGACCTGGAAACTTGAATGGATTATTGAAGACTGATGCAACACAAACAAAGATCACCATAAAAAACTTTATTTTTTCAAGCACATCCAGATGAGGACACAATTTTAAACAGTTGTCTGATACATACAGCATGCACAGAATTTTCTTATACTTAGGCTGTTTCAGCAACTAACTTTAAAAACAGAATAGCCTAAAATAGGAAAGGATTTCAATTGCATTGTTTTTCCACAGAAGTAGATTATTGGACTGGAAACTGGATTATCCAAGAGCAAAAATATTCAGTTGCAAGACTTATGCAACCCCCACCCTTTTCCTTGTTCCTAAAGAATGAAAAAAATTAAGAACACAGAGACCTTGTTCCAGGTCCATTATCATCAGAAAGTCTGGAGAAGAATGCAAACCAATGTTTCTTTTTCTCAGCGTGAAATTCTAGATGAAACTCAATGAAATTGCTTTTGCCACCCCATTGAACATTGAAGCCCTCGAAAGCTACCAGGAAAAAATGTGCAGGCTAATGTACAATGAGTAAGAGCAAAAAACCTTGCATTTCTTCCTGCACCTACAGGAAGAAAAGTTTAAAAAAAGTGGCTGTGCTCTATGAAACTGTCCACAGCTGAGAGGAGGAAAAAGATCAAACTTGACCAGAAATGCTAGGCAGGTTTTTTTTAACTTAGCTAAAATAAACCACCACTTAACACTCTCACTGCTTCTGAAGACTCAGAGTTTTTCAGATGAAAAAAGCCAGTGACACTATTTTTCAGACAGGATCCATTTTCTCCTTCTTTCATTCATGTCTTCTAATGTCCTCAATTTACGTGTATAAATTTTAGGCTCTATGCAGGATGTGGGAATGAGATCAATAGGATGAGTAATCTTCATGTGACTGCTTGCCACAGACTACATGAGGAAAAACTGCTAGAGTGTGTTTAAAAGAAAGGTTGTGGGAATAAGGTGTTCATGGTAGGGAAGATTTGAGCACTGGAATGGAGTTAGCTTAAGTTCCCCATAAGAAAACATATCATCATGTAGCTTACTGCAAACTGAAGTTATATTTTTCATTTGTTCTGCTCTTGTTTTGGATCTTTTAGTGGCAATACAGCTGAGCATACAGCCTAGAGAAGTTCCCTTCAGAACCCACAGCAAATGCATATGATTTCTATTTGATGTCACAAATAATAAAAATCCTACTTACCTTTTCTCTGGTTCTTCTCCACCTTTATGGCACTCCATCCTCACAGGGTGTTTCCCATGGCTCTCGCGAGCAAATCACTCAAGGAAAAAAGGACAGCTCCTGAAGACAAGCAACAGCGAGAACATCTTGGAATTTGAAAGATCTTTTTCTCCTCTCCAGGCAGAACTGTTTAAACATATGATCTGACAATACCCCAAAGGCTCAGAGAATGTGGAAAAATCACATATTCTGAAGTAACCCTTACCTTATTTAATGACACCTCATCCTGCTACAGCCTATGCAGAATAGGGCCCAGTGTCCCTGGTATCTTTCAAATTACATTTTCTTCTAGAAGAATGATTCTCTTTAGCCTTTTTTCTTCTAAGAAGTGTAGCACAGCCTCACTCTCTTCAGAGCTCAGTAATTACTTCACAACAACATGATGGCAGTTCCCATCCACTGGAATTAAACATGTTTTTCAATTAAATTGACATTATCTCAGAAGTGTCTTAAAGTAAATGCCAAATGGTACTTGATCACACAAAAATTGTTTATGACAGGCCAGTAAAACAGACTGGACCATAACAGGCAGTGTAATGTGTAGTGATGAATTGAATGCAGTGAAAACACTTAAAAAGAGAGATGTAAATAATAAAACACATCTTAAATTCTGCATTTGGATTGTGGAATTTTCTGCCTCAGACCTTATACATAATTTACTAATTTACTTCTTGCAAAATACTCCAGTAAGTACAGACACAGTTCCTGTTAATTACACCAAGTTGATCTCACATGATTAACAGCTCATGAAGAAGGAGAAAGATCCATGCAGAAGACAAGAGCAACAATGACAAAATCAGTGACTCAATAAAACACTGCTTAATTATTTTTCAAAACACCCCACAAACTTTAGAATTCTACCCCTCCAAGAAGAATTAGAGCAAGCATAATTTTTTATGGACCATCTTAACATGACAGCAGTTGATTGAAAAGGTTGTTGTAAACATACTCCAAGCATTAAGAAGAAATATGAAAGAGATTAGGGAACAGGTGTTCCAGTACAGCTACAGGTATGAAAATGTCCATTAAAAATGCATATTAAAAAACCCCACAATATAATTATTTTAGAAGAAGAAGTCAGAATTTATTTACAGAACAGCCATTGGCAACAAAATTAGAGATGACCCTTAAGAGGAAAATTGTAACACCAAAACAAACCCTTGTGTGTGCATTCGTAAAACACAGATTTGTAGCTCAATCATCGATGAAAACGATGTGTGACACCTGCAGCATTGAGGGAAAATATTTAATGCAATTACCTTTGAACATTTTGATGTCTCCTAACTATGTTAAGACTCTTCTTTTGGCATGTAGCTATCCATAAATGTGTTTTACCCTGGAATGGACCTCCAATGCCCTGGATGTGCCTAAGGATCTGGGTAAGTTCTGCCTCCTTTCCCTCCCAGCTTGGTGTTTTGTGTCACATCCTGAACGCACCTCCTGCAACCCCTCTCCTCCAAGTTTATCACTTCTTCAGCTCTTCATCAACTCTCCAGTGTAACAATCCATTCACTAGCAATACCAAAGTGCACTCATAAACCCACAGAAACATCAATCTGCGTCATGCCTAGCACATATCCTGCACAGCCACAAACTGCAGCAGGAAATCATTTGCCCTGGTGGCATTGTTTTGTACATGCACCATTTATTCTAATTTTAAAATTCTTCTGCTACATCATTTAGGGCTTCCTGTGCTGCACCTGTGTAACTCTCTGCCTGAACTGTGTGTGGAAAACTCTGTTAAGATTCACTGCTAGAGAATCTTAAAATATACTATAATTAAAGGTCACAGACCACACTTACTCCAAGAGAAAAAAAAAAAAAAAAAGGAACAGAAGAAACCAATATAAATCCTTAGGGACTTCTAAAGATTAGTGGTGAAAAACAAATCTGTGCTGAAGAAAGGGCAGAGACAAACACGAAAAGCAGAGTTCAGGGGAAGCAAAAATATCAAAATGAGGTCATAATCAGAATGAGGTCATAATCCCACTTTGGGACACACAGATGCTTTTGCTTGACTGGCTTCACAAAGAAGTAGTGCAGGGATCATGGACTGAACTGACACTACCCAAAACAATAAGCAGAATGCTTTTTATAAGATTATAATAACAAGATGCACGAACACAAAATTAGATTTTTAACTGCCCAGTTAGCACAATGACTTTCATTGTTTTTAACCTTAAATTACTAGTGAAACCTCTCAAACAGCTAAGAAAGAACTACACAAAAAAGTAGTGCCAGGATACTGTATGAGTCTTAGAACAACGGATCAGATATTCAATTCCCTTAAAAAAAAAAAAATCACAAATTCTAGGAAATTTTTAAGAAAACAAGAGACAAGCAAATATGGTATCTGATAAAAACCAAAAAGCACATGGTTAAAACATTCTAATGCCTCAAGAAAAAACATTTTATACAAATCCTGTAGTAATTCCAATTTGTGACCATGACTCCACAAATCACTGAAAAATGTGACTATTGATCTAGCTAGCTAGCTATCTCTATATATGCAAGACAAAAGTCCTGAAAAATTTAATGAAAGTCTTGCCAAAGAATCATCAACTCAAAAAGCTGTTGAAAAACATTGGAAGAATGAATCTGCTAAAATCGCTTTACTAGTGGACTATTTACACTAGCAATATAATGGAAGAAACAGTAGCAAGAAGTAATCTGATGAAACAAAAAAAACCAAAAAAACAAACAAACAAACAAAAAAAAAAACAAAAAAGAAGGATACAAGAACAACAAAAATGTGGTATTAAGGGCAGTGAGCTAATTTGATGCAATGCCTTGTATTCCACACAGTCATTTTGCAATCTGAACGACCTTAAGTAGATGTAGAAAGAGAACTTCACAGGGAAATTATTTTATTTACTATTGCAGAAGATGCTGTTGGAAAACTGAACATGCTCTTAGGCACAGAAGCACTTTTCCATTCCTAGAAGGCTATCAGAAAGGCAACCGGAAGAGAAAAAAAACACAAGTTGTATCCATCAGCATGTGCCAAGGATGGATGTTGGGTGTGGTAGCACCTAAACTATCCTTGCTAATCTAGAAATGAAATGTGTTAGTGAAATCTACATGTTTATCCAGGAAGAAGATCATAATAATTGAATATAAAAGGTACTCGAGCAACTAGAAATATGAGCATTTGTGGATAAGGAATTCCTATCTCAAATAACAAAAGGAAACACCACTCCCTGGCCAACATAATAGACCAGATAAAAATCAAGAGGGAACACAACTCTGGGGCAGTGACTCTGGGGCAGGTGACAGATAAAATAATAATCACATAGGATCTTTCTGGCACACAAGGAAGCCAAACGCAACTCTGAGGTGGACGTATACTTGTTTGGGCTTTGGGTCACAAGTCACTCTATGCCAGCGCTATTCCATGGGCATCTCAGAAAGCCAACGCGCACAGCCAGATATCCTGGAATGAGAGATGGAAAACAATTGCTGGAAAAAACAAGCGCCGCCGCGCTCCTTTTAACGGGTTGTTAACTCCAAACCCGAGCACCTGAGGGGCATCCGCTGAGCCCTTGAAACCGAGGACGGCTGTGCCCTCGAACCGGAACCAGGCGGGGAGGGAGGAGCGGAGTTGTGGCAGCCCCTAACCTCGCCGCGGCTCCCCGTGCACCTTCGGCAGGACGCGGGGATCCGGGCTCCGCTCCCTCCCCATCGCCTCGGGCGCCACCGCGGCCCCTCAGGCGCCCCCCGGCCGCGCGCGCACCGCGCAGGCGCACCGAGCGGGGGCGCGGCCAGCGGGGGCGCGGCCAGCCCCTCCCATCGCTTCTCCTCCCTCCCTCCCTCCCTCCCTCCGTCCGCCGGCTCGGGAAGATCCGGGACACCGCTCTGGGAGAGCGTCTCGGCTGCCGCCACTCTGCGCAGGCGCGGCGGCGCCGGACCAGGGAGGGGAGCGCGAAGGAGGAGCGGGAAGCGGGGGAAGCAAAAGTTGCCGTGAGGGCGGGGCCGCGCCCGGAGTCGCCGCCGGGAGGGGGCGGGAGAGGAGCTGCGCGAGGAGCCGCCGGTGAGCCGGGGGTCCGCGGGGACTGAGGCGGGGGTGGGACAGGGGCTGAAGCCGTGGGTCGGACGGGGGGTAAACTGCGGTGGGCAGGGGGCGGCTTGGGCCAGGGGGTCGGGCACGGTTGTGGCCGCGGTCCCGGCGAGGGAGGCGGCCGCGGTGCCCAGGTGGGGACGGAGCGCGGAGTGCCGGGGGACGGGACCGTCGCCTCCTCCCGGCCGGAGGGGCGGCCGGGGTTAAATCCCTGCCGGGGCTGCGTGGGTGGGGGGTCAGCGGCAGCTCCGGGGCCGCGGCCGGCGCTGCCCCCGCTGCCCCCGCGCGTTGTGTAAGCGGAGGGGCCGCGGAGCCGGAGCGGCGAGCCGCGGTGCGGGCTCGGAGCGAGCCGCGGTGCGCGGTTAATGTTCAACGCGGCGGTCACATGCCCACCAGCCAGTTCTTCAGGAGTGTTTCCAGAGGCTGTCTGTCTGGAACAGGAAATGCCAGTACAGGTAGTGTTGGAACTGTTTGAAAATTTAATCAGTTTGCAGTGTTTTGGAGGCAGAGTTGTTTGCTGCGTGTTCTCATACAGATGGAGTTTCAGAGGCATGTGGGTAGATGTATGCAAATGTATGCTAATCACCTGCTTAGCATCTGGTCTACGTTTACCTATATCCCTTACTTTTATTTTCAATGCAAATATTTAAAATTACCTTTTCAGAGGAGCCATGACTTGTTCTCTCAACGTGGATTTTTCCCTTCCCAGAATAAGTGTGAGTTTTACATATCTCTACTTAGTGCTTTATTTTGCTCGTGCAACCCCCTACCGAAAACACCAGACACCAAACCACTTAAGCTTTCTTAACTTTGAAGCTACTAGGATTATTTTAAGAATAACAACTTAATCGTGCAAACAGTGTTGTGCCTGATTGATGATGCAGTATCCCTTTCCATCCCAAGGCAATGGAAAATCCCCTGCTCTTTTCTTATAGAATGAATGGATGTTTTTTGGTGTCAAAATAGTGAAACCTCACATTATAATCTGACTATAAATTAGTATTGTCAAAGGGTAAATAATCCTTTCTTCCCCTAACAAATTGTTGCAAAGTAAGAAGTACTTACTGGTTATTTTTTTTAACTATCAAATTACTTGTATAAAAAACTATTATTCTTGACCAGTGGGATGTTGACAGTAAAAACACAAAAAATATGCACTTGACTTTTATATCAAGCCTTCCTAATGCAGAATCTTTTCTGGCCACAAAGTATGCATGATGTGTGCTACTGACAAAATTATTTGGATGTGTGACCCTGAGGGTGTCACGGTAATGGCAATATCCTCAATTTATTCCTCTTGATAGAGTAAAATAGTTTAGTCACTGAAGGATGTAGTGATGGGAGCAAAACTCATTCACAGAATTCTTCACAAACTTCATGGTTTGAGCAGAAACAAGCTGGAGTTTGTTGGGGCCAGGTTAAATGATGATGGGTTGAGGCTGGATCAGGATTTTAGACTTATAGACTGAGTGAGATGTTTGTAGAAAGAAAGTTTGTACAGGTTATATTAATGAGGAAATATATGAGGTATAGTGATTCAGACATTCAAACTTTTTTTGTCAAGCCTGTAAAATATGTGTGTGTTTAAAGATGATGCTCACACTACCATTCCTTGTAACTCAGTTTCAGCATTTTTTTACCTGGTGACTTAAGAAATCAGAAAGCTTTTTGAGGAAGAGCAGGACTTGGTATTTTGCACTTCTGTTAATGATTGAACATTTGCACAGATCAAACAACTGAAAGGCTACAGCAATTAATCTGAGACAAAAAGGCAAGTGTGAGTATCACTGTAAAGATACATTCTATCTTTCCGAGGCTGAGAAGGAGTACATTGTAGCCTTTGAATCATCGCATATAAAGCAGTAGGAAGAAAAACAAAAATCTTCTCTATAGTGTCTGTGTGATGATTCACTGTAAGTGCTGGCCCATGTCATGGGCTGAGAATTTGTGTTCTCCAAGATCTTTACTCAGAGTTCCCACTGTAGCTGTTTCTAAAGTCGGCTTCTCCTTGTAACAGATGAGGGAGGCTCAGCTGTGAACCTGTTGTTTTGGTTTTGATGCAAACAGGAAAGTTTTTATTGAAACAGCTTAAAGCAAAAAATCATACACTTACACAGAAGCCATCTGGGACAGCATCTATGCTTCTGGTTCTCTGTCCTGGAAGAATATAGAGTTGTGTGACGTGCAGGAGCAGTGGTTTGGCATAGGAGGGACAGCTAAATAGGCAAGAGCTTGAGAAGAAAAAAATCTACAGGGATTGTTTGGAAGAGTTTCTAGAGGAGATACCATCAAATACTCCTTTGGTGTCTTGGGGACTTGTTGAGGTAGTGACCAAAGGAGAAAGAATGTGTCAGACCAATACCAGCCAATGGTAATATACTGGTATTGGCCTTTTCTTGTAGTGTTGTTCCTGTTTCTTCTTACATGTGTTGCAAGTGCTAGTAATGAAGTTTTTCTCCCTCTCTGATGTTTAAAATAGTGAGAATTTGCATTCCTGTGAACATATTTCTGTGATAACTTTTGAAGGGAATAGTATAATTTCCGAAGGCAAAGACTGGTGGCTACTAAAAGCATTGCATGTATCTTAAGGTGCATGAGATTTGTTGCCAAGTTTATTTAACAGGGGGGCTAAGGGTGGAAGGGGACAGGATCTGTGCAGGGGCCAAAAAAATTATGATTCAGCCTCATTGAGGTGGGTGTAAGAGATTATTCCTTTCAAATTTTGGTCTATTTCTACATCTTTAAAGCAGCTTCACTGTTTGTTTATTTATTTCTTTTTTCTAATGTAGGGAAAAATCATTACAACCTCCAGCACTGTCCCAATACAAATCAAATTTTCATTCCATTGACAAAATCTGGCAATTTTAAGTGACAGCCTTTTGAGCTGAGGAAAATGCTAGAATTCTTGAGGTTGCAAGTTGTTGAATTTTTGATTAATTTTATTCTGTTAAGGAGGTGACAGTAACCCCAATTCTAGTAATACTGGCTCATTGCACAGAATTTTTAGTGTTTTCCCATCATAGCTTTATTCCCTCATTATATATTTCATCACTCTTCCTTCACAATTTTTGTTGTCTCATGTCTAAATTCCTAAGTTACAGTTCAGTTTAGGAATTGATTTCCCAGAGTTGTCAGACTCTTGGGTGGGGTTGCCAGGCTCAGCGCAAAGGCATGAACTGCAAGCAGAAGCAAAATGCTGTGTGGCTTAAAAGTAACCCCAGCACCGGGCATGAGCGAAGTTTGCCATTAGTAATTTGTGCAACACATTGAGAATAATTGCAAAATGAAGCCAAGAAGAGGTAAATTACTATTCTTCAGTGAAATTTCAGGGATAGAAGCAGTCAACAACTTTTGAACTTGTTGGCAGGTTTCCACTTAATTTGACAAAAGGGATAGAAGCCTCAAAGATGATTATGTACTTAGAAAGTGCATGAAAAGAGGCAGCTGGCTGGAAGAGAGAGACCTTGTAAGATGATGTGAGGAGCAGAGTTGGCTTATGCCCCAGCTAGGAAGAAAACTGAGAACTCAGCCATGAGGCAGAAAATTATCGGGAGCCCAGGCATTGGTAGTTCCAGTGTTCACAGAGCCAACCGTTTATCTCATCAGTTTTATCTCCGTGGATATCAGAGATGCTTAAACCCAAATGTACTTGTAGAAAGTGATTGTTTAGGCAAAAGATCAGCTGCACTGATTTCTAAGCTTCTTTAGTGACTGCTTCTTAAACTAAAGAGTCTGTGCCAGCCACAGCTATGTGCTGGGCTGTACCAACCAAGCAGGTGATAACGTGCAGTTCTGCTGACAAGTGGATTTATTTCTCTGGAAGCTGCCAGGAATTTTTGACAGAAGTGTGTTTTGTCCTGTAAGGCTGCACAGCTAAGGGTGCTTGATGAGATCACCTGTGACTGAAGAACAGTGACTGAAATTGGGCAAGGTAGAAGGAGTTAGGCTGGTGAATAGACATTGGTTTGAGAACTTATAGCCCTTGTTGAGTGTCTTTGATTGACAACAGTTGTCCACAATTGTAGTCTGAAGGGCAAGAATATTCCTTTAATTATCAGCTGCTAAAAATCTCCCATAGCATGTCAGCAACTCTGTGTGAAATAACTCTTTTCCTGAAATATTGCATTTACTGAAGACTCAGTATGGTTCAAGGACCTTAAAGATCATTGTGTTCCAAACCCCGTGCCCTGGACAGGGACACCTTTCACGAGATCAGGTTGTCAGAGCCCCATCTCACTTGCC
Source organism: Cettia cetti (assembly GCA_013401135.1). Classification (NCBI taxonomy): domain Eukaryota; kingdom Metazoa; phylum Chordata; class Aves; order Passeriformes; family Sylviidae; genus Cettia; species Cettia cetti. Next base: position 60,892 of record VZUI01042129.1, on the reverse strand, counting down.
CTTGAACACTGCCAGGGATGGGGCACCCACAACTGACTGATGGTCTATACTCCGTCATTCACACCTTTGGCAAGCCAAGAACTCAAAAACATCTGTTAAACCCCAGAGGTTAATAAATGCTCCTCAGCAACACTGGCTTACCACAGAAAAGGAAGCAGTCTTCAGGTCCTAATTATAGTGCTGCTGACTGTTGAGTTTAGGTTATGGAAGTCTGGTCCCAGTCCCAGTCACCTAAAAGTTCACCCAAACTCACAAGAGGTGAAACAGCCAAAACTGATCAGCAGCATCACTTCACTGGTTTATGAAACCATCTGTGATGGGGGTAGGCTTGTCAGCAGATGAATAATATTCTTGGTGGAGTTTTTTTTGTGGGATTTTTATGTTTGTTTGTTTTTGTTTTTTTTTCCAAACCAAAACTGAAATATTTGTCCAATGTAAATTTCAAAACAAGATGCTTTGAAGGCTTTCTTACCTTATGGAGAGGCTGTGATGACAAATTAAGCCCGTTGCTTCTGGCACCATTGGAAGGCTCATGTACAGTGCTTCTCTCCCATGTACCTTAGTATTTGATGCAGTGGAGAAAAAATTTGCAGTGGAACTTCTACATATGAAACCTGCAATTTATATTCTCTAAAATTTCTTAGAATAAGATTGTGTGATAGATGGAATTATTTGTATTCACAGCTTTGTGGATGTGAAATTCAGCAGGAAGCATTTTAATGTAATGGGACAGTAACACAGAGCTAATCCAGAAATATATTTTCATTAAATTCTTGCAGTGAATCATTATAACATTTCCTGAGAGCCAGCCCAACAGCTAAATGCTTGGTGCTTGGAGTGTTAGTTGTAGGGGATCCCTGAAGTGCAAGAGAAAATAACTTCCTGTAAGTCCTTAGTAAATGAATGCTCTTTGTCCTTATCCTAAATTCTCCCAGAAAACTCTTGTTTCCAAAACAGCATGTATTTCTAATAAGATCTGAAGCTGATACACATTTCCAGCTGCATTTTCTTTTCCTGTCCTCTTTCTGGGTTAACTGAAGTGAACATAAAGAAAACAAAATTGTTACATGATGTTCTGTCAAGGTCAGTTTCCAGCTAGATTTCAGACTCCTTGCTCAGTGCTGCCACAAATCACACTTACTATCTCCAGTATTATTAAATCAAATTACTTACGGGTGAGATACAGTAACATCAGTAAACAAACAGAACTCATCCTATTGTTCATGGGGCAAGAGAGACTTTTGGTTAGGTTCCAGTTATTGATTTTATTTTTAAATACAAGCAAGTACCAATGTTTCCCTTAAATAAAGGGAAATGGTTTTATGGGCGCAAGACTTCCTGTGGGTGTTTTTGAAAGCCACATATTCCAGCTGTACTGTATTAGAGGGCTGTAGAATGATTGTATGAAAGTGGTGTTGCCTGTTCTGAGCTGAGCAAAGTTCTATTCCAGTTTATATAGTATTCCAACTACACTTTTTTTTTTTTTTAATGCTTCTCATTAATCTTGGTAAGTTTGCACAGTGGAAAAACCTGTAGTAAGAAGCTGCAGGTTTCGAAGTATACTGATAGGTCTTTAGTATATCACAAGCTTGTGAAATTTAAGGCAAGTATCTCTGTTGAAATGTGAGGCACAAATTTCACCCTTCCCCCCCCTTCTTTCTTTCCCTCATATGCAACCCCAATTGTGTTGGTTTATTTAAATTTATTCTGTTCTGTGCTGTTCCTTCAAATGTTTGTGTGGGTGATGTAGTAATGCCAAACAGACAGAATAATCCATTGTTGTTGAGAGGATCATGGCTTGGGCTTTACATGTGGTCATGGGGATGTTCTGGAAATGGACTCATTTAACCTTCAACATGCTCCTTCAAGAACTGGAGAAACAATCCTTATTGCTGGAATTTGAAGATCTTGGAATTGGTTATTGGGGCAGCAACCAGAGTGTTCTTGCACTGTTAGCCCTGTTTTTCTGGTCGCTTTGAGAATGCAGCCAGGTTAATGACACATTTATGTAGTGTTTAGTAGGCAGTACAAACTTCTGAAAGCTGAGTACTAGCTGACAATCCATTCATAAGATTGAAATAAAAACCAGCTTAGGTTTTTGAGTGTTGCAATAAAACTTTTTATTCTTGGTAATGTTTTTATTAGACTTGTGGATTCAAAGATTGAATAACTCATGTATTATATGGTCCTTTTATAAGCTGTTGCTGGTTATTAGGAATAGCCAAAACATAAAATCCAGCAATTTTATTTTGGTCTTTAGAGATGTGTAAGAAATTAGAAGATAATAAATGATGATAGATAAAATAACTTAATTTTTATGCCTTAGAAACAATTTTTAGGTGGTGATTTTTTTTTTCCTCCTCTTTCCTGGCTATTTCATCTTGCCTTTAAATTTAGAGATTGTTTTAGCCATGATCTCTTTTCTAATAAAGAAGCTCTTTAACATTTTGGATTTTTTAAAAATAATTTCTGTTTCTTATTTCAGGTTCACTGGAAAGAGAATTAAATAAACATGGAGCCTTCTAAACTGGAATATATTTTACGGGTTACAGTTAGAAGTAAAAAAGAAGATGGAACAAAATGAGAGAACAGGAGTATAACACCTGACAAGGACTTTCCAGTTCTGTGAGATACACACACACACACACACATGCATATAAACTTTCAGTATAATAGTAATGATTTATAGTAATACTTCATTGATATCCCTGGAAGAAGTCAGTTACTGTGCAACTTGCTTAATTAAGAACTTTTATTCTAATGACTTTTAACATGTTTTAACCTTAACTGGGCACCTTTATTTATTTTTTAAAACTGAGGGTTAAAAACTTTGGCTGTATTTTCACTGCAAGACTGATCCTGAGGGATGGCTCACAGCTGCTTATGGAAAATGGACTTAAGCCCATGGATGGTTACTGCTGCATAGAGTTGAATGGAATGCCATGACTTTAGAAATATTATTGTAGAACCACCTTCTTTGCCTTGCACCCATCATATCCTTAAAGACTTAAGTGTGAACATTGTGATTATAAACTCTGAAAAATAATGGCATGGGTGAAATTCCTAAGAAAACCTGGGGGTAACCTTGGAAAGGTTTATCAGCCTGGAAGTATCCTGTCCCTGGCACCTACAAAAGGCTTATTAAATGAACCTGGACAAAACAGCTGCTTTCTTAATAGTGCTGTTCAGGTAAGAAAAAGCTTCATCTGTTAAACATGTTTTCACTAGATTTTCCTAAGTGTGTGTGGGAAACAAAAATGGCAATTGTAGGAATAAGACATTGTATGAAGGTAATTTTATTCAGCATTTTACTGTAAAGAATTGAGGCTATTAATACTTCATTTCACACAGAGTTTTATTTGCCTATGTCAACAATATCCGAAAAACTTTCCTTTTGTATTTGAAAATGTAGGACTTAAAACTTTAAAACTTCCTGCTTGAATTACAGAAGTAATGTTTCTGTCAAATATAGCTAAATTACTTCCAAAATTTACATGACACTTTATGTGCGGCAACCATTCGTACTTGTATTGACTAGGATACTGTTTTTATTAAAATCCCATTTTCTCAAAATTAGCACATGAGCCTGTGATACTGGGGTATATCAGAATATGCACATACACTGAGAGCTTTGATTATAATCTTAGGAAAGATTTGTGCAATTAAAGTTGGAAATAACACTTGGTACCAAAGATATATGACTTGGAATTCTCTTTATAACAAGGTAACTTTTTTTAATGCTCAGATTTTGGATCTGAATGTTTTTAAATTGTACAGAATTATTTCTCAAACTGGCAGAAGGCTTAATAGAGGCCTAGACTTTCTAAAAATTGGAAGACTTACAATTGGCATGGATTTAAACCTAGGAGGTATGAGAGGTATAGCTGTGTGGTGTGTATGGTATCTGTATGTATTTAAAATAAAAGCATACTGTAGTTTTACTAGACTGTTTGCTGTTCTGCATCCAATGCGAGCAGCATGACCTATATTCTCTTGCATTTTGGCTATTTTCACTTAGGTGCCTGTGATGAAGCCCAAAGTAATTTTTAGTTCTAGTTTCAAACAATCCTATGACTTCACAACCCAGTGCTGTTTGTCAAACAGTGGCAGATGGTTGGTGTCTGCCCTTTTACAAGGAGGAATGTTTTCCTTCCTTTCTTTTCTTTTAACCTCTCAACCTTCAGAATTGAGCTTTGATTTTCCTTTTCCAATACATCCTATTTCATTTTAGCTTTTATATTTATAGATAGGATATCTTTTCTCCCCTGGATTTGCAGCTGTTTTCTTACTGTGCCTCTTGACAACTCATTTTTAAGGGTTTTATTTTTCTTTTTTTAATGGACAACTTCCTGAACGGCTTCACTTCATGTGTACCCAAGACATTAGATATTGAAAGCAGTGTGGTGTAGCCAAACTGTTATTACCTTTTTGTAGGGCATTTACATAAATAAGAGGTAGAAACCTACCTGTGTAAGCACCAGAATTATTTTGAGCTGTGAAAAAACAAATGTATTTCAACAATCATTTTGATAAGAGACCATAAGGATATAATATAGGATTTTTATGTAGAGCTTTAAAAAAACTGCTACAATCCCTGTAGAGAATTTAGATTGCTGCTTCTTTCCTTGAGTGTACTTCAGCTTTCTCCAAAATACATTTTTCCAAAAAGTTTAAAAGACAGATCTAAATTTTAATTGCTGAATGTAAAACTTTCATTTCCACCTCCATAATTTACCAAACTAATGGAAAACTCCCACATTTCCTGCAGTAATATTGGAACTTAAGTTGTATGTTATGTGAAAAAAACCCAATTAAAATCTACTGTATGTTGTGTTAAACGAAGAAACTTCAGAACTGATTGCATATTTTTTCTTTATTTTTGTAGGTATTATGGCAACTTGACATATTTCGACGAAGTTTAAGAGGTTTAACTGGACACGTGTGTCAAGGAGATGCCTGCATATTTTGTGCTTTAAAGGTAGATTAAAAAATTCTGGAAAAACCATATTGCAAAATGAGGGAAAAATAATTTTAATTTTTTTTTTTTAAATTGTGTCTGAATCATACCTATCCCTGGGTGACCAAATCATGCTTGTGTAAAGAAACATAATAATTTTAAGGACATTTTAAACAGATGTTTGTAAGAGAAATATTCTCTTATATTTAAAGAAGAAATTTTGCAGGGTTCTGGGGTTGGTTAGAATGGCATAAGTTATTTTTTTAACAGTGTAGTTGTGATATTTAACTCCATGGCCTATGTACTGACCTCAAAAAAGAATAGTTAATTTATTTGGAAGTATCTATCCCCAGCTGTTCTGTACACTACTGGTTCTGCTTTCTTGGCTCTTTCAGATACTGGTTTAGTAATTCTGTTTGTTCTGTGTTCAGAATCTTGGACATTTTAATTTCCATTCAATATAAATGCACTAGATGAGGATAAACAGTGACTTCTTTGTGATTAGGGAGGATTTTTTTGGTTGGGTTGGGGTTTTTTTGTGGTCTTGGGCTATTTTAACCCTTCTTACCTGTTTAATAGTGAAGGATATTTTCTCTCTGTCAGCTTCTCCTATAAACTAAAAGCATACCCAATAAATTCTGGGACTTGGACTACACAGGCCACTAAACTGAGCATACCAGTCTGCACAACTGCTTATCTGTGCTGGTTGGGTTTTTTTTTTTAGGTGGACATAAAAAGCTGTATTGAATACCAAAAAAATGACCTAGCTGCCAAAACAGGAAGTGATAAATGTTTTCAAAGCAAATCTGTTAAAAACTTCATTTTGAATGTTTACGTGAGGATAGTGGCTGTAATTTTTGCCAGTAGTCCCTGCTTTTTGTTTTGAGAGGGAAGATTAAACACTTGAGAGACATCCTGGAATGCATCATGGTTAAAACTCTACTTTTTGTTAGCAGTGAAACTTTGCTTCTCTGTTTTATCTTTGCCTTCTGTCCAACAGATTTTAACCATAGGAAGCCTATGTGAAAAATGCATATCCTTATTTATATTTTACATGGCTTCTTCTGGCTTGCTTTGTCTTTAATCTCTTCAGTTCTCATTAAAGTTTGACGTAGAATTTTGACTGGGGAATACACCTTTAAATATCTGCAAATGTGTAATTCATTTAATAGCTTTTAACTTTCAGAATCAACCTCCTTTACTTGCAAAGTTATGAGCTCACTTGGATGGGTATCTCTGCCAAAAAGAGAGAAAAGTAGCAGCCAACTCTCTCTTCTGGGAAATGAATTAAAAACCAAGTGCAATTTATTATCATGTTCCAGAACTGCGGATTTTGACCTTTTCTCTTGTATTGTGTGCGCTGGTTCAGCTCTGAGCTAATTTCATGGCAAGGATTATTAGAATTCTATCTAATTTATGGGAGGTTTTGCATATCCATAATTTTAATAAAGATATACTCCCCTCCTAAGCACTAAATATTACATTATTTAGTGACTCATGAGTGGTATTACATTATGCCCTAAGAAATGCACACCATCTGTAGACCTGAGATACATATGGATGAACTGCTATTCCAGAGGCTAAATTAAAAGAGTTGTATAATTACAGAACAGGGCTTGTGTTGCCTCTGGGAGCTCAAGTCAACTACTTCTAGTTTTGTATTTTGTATGTTGTTGTTCTACAGGTTCAGTGTTTGGTTTGGTACCATAACTTCTTGCAGAGGAATCAGTAGCAGAATACAAACGTAGTAACTTGAAGAGAACAGTAATTTTGAAAGTTACAACATTATAAATATTTCACTTATTTATGCAAGAAATGATGTATTTGTGTAGAATCATGGTGTCTAGCCAAGTGGTTAATGAAGCTAAGTAATCATTGCATTTCTTCCTAGGCAATCTTTTCACAATTCCAACACAGCCGAGAAAAAGCCCTCCCATCGGATAACATGAGACACGCCCTTGCGGAAAGCTTCAAGGATGAGCAGCGTTTCCAGCTGGGATTCATGGATGATGCAGCAGAATGCTTTGTAAGTGTCTTTCTGAGAGCTGAGTAGAATTGTTGGTTAGGGGTTTTGGTAGCTCCAGGCTCATGGGTAGGATTCAAATATCTTCCTACTGAGCTTCTTATGCCAGTTTTAGGGCAACAAACACATGGAATAAGTGTCAGGTAAGGGTGATGGAATACTCTTGGATTGTTCTATACTTTCCTCCCTTAACTCTGCCGCTGAGGCAGAGCATGGGTTAGCGAGGATGATGAATTCTGAAAATACTTTGATGGAGAGAAAAGTTATCTTCTCAGGAGAAGCACTTATGGATTTGAGTATATTGCCTGTTCCTTGAAGTATTGGGTCACCAGTTATTGAAATAGAGTGTGCTACAACTGGCCAACTCATTGCTGAATTCTGCTGCAGAAGAGATTTCCAATTTCTTACCCAGAAGTGAACAAATACTTGAAGATCTCTCTGTAGTTACTTTCTGCTTCAGTGAAGTGTCTTACTGAAAAACACAAGCTGCTGCTGTGGTCTTCAGAGGTGACTCCAGGTGTCACAGAACTCCAGTAAAGAGACCTTCCTTCCTAAGAGGTCCTGTGTTAGACAATGAAAATTTTCACCATGAAACACCTACAGTATTAACCTTCAGATATGGATTTCAGGGGAAGGAAATATGGTTGCTGCCTTAGTTTCTTTCAGCTTTGAATATCCTTTGGGAGTATCCACAAATTAATTCCTACCTCCTAAATATTGCTTCACATAGGTAGGAAAATCCAGTGCAGAACTCCTGAAAGATGCTGTTTGAGATCTTGCAGTCATGAAAGAGAACTTCTTATTACTGCTCCATCTGCTCAAAATGCATTTGGACTCCTGAACTAATCATATGTCTGATCTACCTGAATAGACTCACTTCTTCCCATTACCTCTGGTATTTTTGGCAAAAGGAAAAAATGGCCTTGCTGATTCAGGGGACAAACTCATTTCAGCCATGGTATTTTGGAGCCAAGGGGCATAGTTGCAATATTAAATTGTTATGTTCTTCATGTGTTTTGACTTAATCAGTTCATTTTACATTTACATTATTATTTCTTTTTAGGAAAATATCCTTGAGAGGATTCATTTCCACTTAGTGCCAAACAGTGAAACAGATATGTGCACTTCGAAATCCTGTATTTCTCACCAGAAGTTTGCTATGACTCTGTATGAGCAGGTCAGACCTTCACTTGATTGGTTTAGCAAATACCTTGTTTTCTCTTTCCTGAGTAAATAAAAACAAAAATATTTTTTGTTTTTGTAGTGTGTGTGTCGCAGTTGTGGAGCATCATCAGATCCATTGCCTTTTACGGAATTTGTGCGTTACATTTCCACCACAGCCCTGTGGTAAGAACTTTTATTCTTGTTACTCTTTTGTCTATGTATACCCTTTAATAATATTCAAAGCATGCCAGAGAAGGGCTTTTAAGTGTTAAAAATTGTGTATTTTTTTTGTTGCAACATGTTTTTGAGATACTGTTCAAAAATAGCATTTGGATTTCAAAAGCAAGATGTAGAGAGAGCTTGACAAAAATTTTGTATTGCTACTGTTTTCCCACACTCATTGCATTTTCTTTTTAGTTATACAATACAGTCAATTGAAATCTGTTACTCTTTAGAAGGGAGTTCCATAGTTAATGTAATTTGTAATTTGCAGTAATGAAGTAGAAAAAATGATGGAGAGGCATGAACGTCTCAAGCCAGAAATGTTTGCGGAATTGCTGCAGGCAGCAAATACTGCTGATGATTACAGAAAGTGTCCTGTAAGTAAACAAAAATGTTGCATTACTTTGGGATTCAAGGGAGGACTTTTTAGGATATTAAATCAGGCTAGAAGTATTCCTCTGAAAGCAGGGTTATGTGTTGTCTTTCTACTTCAGAGCAGTCAACTTAGGGCAAACAAAGCTCTTGCACTTACGCTTTGTTGTTCAGGTTACAGAGATTTCTGTTTTAAGGTGGTGATTTGATATAGAAGTTAAGCTGTAGTTTTCATCAAAGTGTTTTTATGATGAGGAATGTTATCCTTAAATAATTAGAAACAAATACCATAACTACATTTTGGAATTAAAAACGTTGCAGAGTGTTTTGTAGAACTAATTATTGTGTAGTGACTCACCTTTGGACTTCCAGTTTTTAAACACTTTTGCTTTCCTTCTCATCATGGGTTTTGTTTCCTTTTTTCTAGAGTAATTGTGGTCAAAAAATAAAAATTCGTCGTGTTCTTATGAATTGCCCTGAGATTGTCACCATCGGTTTAGTCTGGGATTCAGAACACTCTGATCTGACAGAAGAGGTTATGCGGAACCTGGCAACGCAACTTTATCTTCCGGGGGTATCTGACCTAAAACTTGCTCTTTGCTTTTTCTAGAATTTAATTTTACTTTTATATATTCACATATACGTAAAATAAAAAAATAGAAATATTCATATATATTTTTGATAAGTGCGACTTAACTTTACATAAAGTTTATATATTTATATAAAGTTTGTCTACTTTTACGGTTCTTTATAATGTGCTGCTTGATGTAGATTCTGTGAGAGGAAAAAGTTCTGTTGGAAGTGTTTGGTCCCCAAGTACAGTGAGTAATCTAGGAGACTTCCTAGTTGAAAATCTAGGAATTTCATTTTCAGTTTGAAATTTGTGGAATTATTCAGAGCATTAATACTTTACTCTTAAAATATTAACAATCAAAAAAAAAGTTAAAATAGATGTAGTAAGTGCAAAAACTGCTGTTTATGCTCAAGAAAAATTGTATACTACAACAGGACATTAAATACCAGTTGCCTTGGTGAAATGCCAGCAGTTGGTCAGGAAATTGAGGCTGTGTTTTACACATGTTTTAAAATATGTAATCATTTTTACAGCTGTTTTATAGGGTTACCGATGAAAATGCCAAAAACAGTGAGCTTTTTCTTGTGGGAATGATTTGCTACACGAGCCGACATTACTGTGCCTTTGCCTTCCACACCAAGAGCTGCAAATGGGTGCTGTTTGATGATGCAAATGTAAAAGAGGTAAGTATTGGCTTTATTCCTCCCAAATGTTGGGGTCTTTTTTGGAGAGTGTTCTTCTGACACCAGTGTTGAAGAAAGCCAAGCAACTTATTTATTTTAACAAACATTCAGTGTTGTAGGTAATTTTTAAAATGACCTTTAGAATTGATTTCACTGCTTTATGATTGCGCCTTACAAATGCTGAACGTTTCAGAATGTTCATGCACTTCTCTGTTGTTGAATTTGTACTTCTTTTAATGAAAAAGAAGATACTGACAGCTGTTTCCATCGATGTTCTGATTTTCTGATTTTTAGCCCATACAATACTAGTTCTTTTTGCTGTAATTTATGTAGACCACAGTGCTAAAATGTTGTATCTTTGTGTACATTTGAAATTAGACATTTGGTGTCTCTTGTTTAATCAATTACCTCTTCCATATTTGGGTTCAGCACTGCTGATAAAAGTTTTGGGGTTTTGTTTTGCTGTTTTCTTAGATTGGAACAAAATGGAAAGACGTGGTATCAAGGTGCATTCGGTGCCACTTCCAGCCATTGCTGCTATTTTATGCTAACCCAGATGGCACAGCTGTGTCTCCAGAAGATGCACCAAAGCAGATTATTCACTGGTCTCAATGCAAGGCAGCAGGAGGAATTGGGGAAGACCTGGGTAATTAGATGTATTTTTTTTTATTTAATAAGAGTATCAGCTATGTTTTTGAAATGGGGATTATAAAGGAGAAAAACCAGATTGGCTGCTTTGTTCTGAAATACTTTTATCAATCATTACCTAAAGACTCTCAAAAGAAAAGAGATTAGCGTGTATAGTCAGTATTAGACATGTTAATAAGGGGATACAAATTTGTGGTACTGGGAAAAAGAATCTAGTCTTTTGGTTCTGTAATTTGTACTGCTGTCTCAGGTTGGCTTTTTTAATTTAATGCTAAGCATAACTTACAAAGAACTTCAATAAAAGGGAAATTGAATTTGACTGCTATTCTTCACATCGTATGTAGCCATAGAACATAGATTACTTCAGGGAGCAAAGAACTGAGGACCCTGTTTCACTGCAGGCTACCACTATAAATAAGGGAGTATATAAAATATTACAGAACCTTATTGCCTAGTATATTGAAATGTAGTGTAGTTTTTGGTGATGTTTCTTCTGGCTTTATAATCCACAATTAAATCTTTATTTTTTTTTAAATTTAGATATTGGAATGTAAAATAGGAGGCTTTTTATTTCTAAAGAGAAATATGTTGTTTGACAGGATTTGAAAAGCATTCTGCTGCTAAGACAGACCATGTGAAAGAGAATGGAATTGGAGATTCCACTAATCAAAGGAGTAATAAAAAACTTCAGCCAGATAATCCAGCGTTCAGTAGAAGTCATATTCAAGCAAGTGGTGGTAGAGGTCCAGGTATGTATTCCCTACTTCTGTGCCCCCCCACCAAAAAAAAAAATCAGATATGTCTTATTATGAGATGTTTCAGTTGGGTTCTAACCTCAAGACTAGAACTATTTCTAAGGGAAAAAAATTCCATCACTGACTCAGTTGTTATTCAAAGATTTATTAGATGTTCAAGTAATATCTGAGTATCTGTAAAGGAATGTTAACTTTTCCAGAGAGAGCTGTAAATGCAAAATATTTAATACCCTTGTTATTCTTTAACTGAAGTGGCTCTTGAGGCCTTGTTCCATTTCTCAAACGTTATCAAGCTTTCCCGTGATGTTGCTGATTAAAAGGTACACTAGTGACTTGAGGTTGGGGTGTGGCTCTGTGGGTCACTGGATTGTCGAGGAACACTTTTCCCCAGCAATACTGTGATACCAGCACTATTTGTAGTCCAGTAGGTTAATGGACTTGATCTCATGGATGGAAATAAATCTCATGTTCTTAATCTGTGTTAAATAATTCATTAGTCAGTTGAAGTAGTTCTAACAGAGGAACTAAATCTTACTGTCCATAAATGTTTGTGTGTTTTGGTGATGAATTGCTTTGGAGTAATGGTGTTTGACAAGAAGTATTTTCTGCAGCCAAGTTAGGATACACCGAACAAAAGGACAGGCTAAAGGATTTATCCAGAGAGTGTGCCCAGAAAGCTGCTGACATGAAAAACTTCACCTTTTTGCGGAAAGATGCAGACAGAGGACCAAGGAAAGAGTCTGGAAGACAAAGAGGTATATTTTAAAAATATAACCAGAGAACCAATGGATTAAATAACTTTTTGCATCAATGCTGCTTGTGCAGATTTTTTTTTTCTCCTGTTAAAGAGACCACAGTGTAAGATCAGATTTTCTCGGTTTTCAGTATTCTGAAATACATACTGGATTTGTAGAGATACTGTAAAAAACATTAAACAACATTAGTTAAATGACTTCTTCCACCCTGGAAGTGTTCACGGCCAGGTTGGATAGGGCTGTGAGCAACCTGGTCTGGTGGAAAGTGTCCCTTTCCGTGGCAAGGCAGCTGGAACTTTGATGATCATTAAAGTCCATTCCAACACAAATCATTCTATGAAATATTAACAAGAACTGTAATGGAACTTTTTTCCTTTTTGTTCTTGTAAGACTTGATTGGGGAAGACCGTTCCAGTGCAAAGGCAGGGTCTCCTCCGGGTGGAAACGGACTGAGGCACTGCGCGGATCAGCGGATCTACGGCAGCCAGGGAAGGGGCCCCTACAAGCACGACAACCAAGCACCTCACCCGGCAAAGCTTTCTGCGCATGTGCTTGGATCAAACAAAACAGGACCTTTTCCTGCTGGGGAGAAACCAGTGACAAGGACACGGACCGATGGCGTCACTGGCTATGACACGGACACCAGTCAAGACTCCAGGGAGAAAGGAAGTAGCAGGAGCAGGAGTAAAGGTTGGAAACCAATGCGAGAGACATTGAATGTAGACAGCATTTTCAGTGAGACTGAGAAAAAACAGCACAGCCCAAAGCACAAAGCAAACCCAAGCAGTAAATCTAAGCATGAAAAGGAGCGAAGCTTTAACCACTGGCCAAAGGAGAACCAAATGCAGAAGGGATTAATGACTATATATGAAGATGAGACAAAACAGGATACAGGAAGTCGAAGTTCACTGGATTCTGAGGGAAAAGGGAATGCTGAAAAAAGCAAAGGATTTACAGAGAGAAAAATCCATGGAGATAATTGGCAAATCCAGAGGACAGAATCTGGGTATGAAAGCAGTGACCATATCAGCAACGGATCTGCAAATCCAGACTCCCCTGTTGTTGAAGGAATCAATACAGCAGATGCCAAGAATGTGAAGGAAAGTGCTTCCTGCAGGTAATGCTATTGTTCTTAGAGCTTGCACAGTTTGTATTTAGGGAAAAATAACCTGTTCTAATGTTTGTGTTCTTCAAAACCAAAACTGCCCAGGAAAACATGCTTTGAAACTTGCTTGAAGTCAGGAATGTGGAAAGCTAAAGTGTATCTAGAAATAAGGGTGTGGGCAATTAAGTGTTCAATTTACCTTCACTCTGGTTCTCTTTGGGAGGCGCTGAGCCAGCTATCAAGGCACTGAGCCAGAACTGCTGAGCCCTGCTGAGGGGCAGGGTGTGTACATTTGCAGTAATTGCTACACTTCTTTACTTACAAGATTTTTAGGCTGTGTGTAACTTTTCATCTGTAATGGACTAATACTGTGTCCATATTAATCACACCTGTAACATTGGTACAGGCCCTGACAAGGAGATTGGAATGGCAATAAGTGAATCTTGGGTGCTGCTACCAGTCATAGTACAGAAATTCAGTTTTCTCAGATACATATGGATCACTTGGTAATTCATTGACCTGTCTGAAATAAATCTTTGCTGAAAAGTGTAAAATTACTAAAACTGGTTGGACTTGATGATCTGAAGAGGTCCATTCCAACTTAAATTTATGATGCTTGAAATAGAAAGTTATAATCCTTCCACATGCAGTTTTCAGTATTGTGTATCATGAACTGTGTGTGGAATGTAGATCTTTCTAAAACCCATTCATTCTTCTTTCAAATCTTGTTTGTATCCATAAAATGGAAGAGCACAGTTGAGAGCCCAAGCCTAGTCTCTTTGATAGATCTAATTTGCAAAGTCCAAGCAAATTTTTAAGCGTATATTTTCATGGTAACTTATTTCACAGGAAAAGAAATGGCAAATACCAGGACAGAAAAGGACCTTGACCTTTCTCCCCTTTGTCTCACTCTTTCCCTCCCACCAAACTGTACAAAATCACACTATGCAAAAACGTGATGGGCTTTTGTTGGTTAATGACATAATTATGTATAAAGCTACTCCAACTCATGGTTGTATTTTCAGTGTTTGATGGCTTCCTCAAACAGTGATTTTGCACGGTTTAAACTGCCTTTTTTTAAGCATGCCCAAGAGACAATGGGGCACCCAAATGTCATTTCGTGAGAGAGGATATGATCAATTTCAAACAGTGTAGTTCATTAAGAAGCTGCTTGCATTTTTGTTTAATCATTTATCAAAATACAACTGACTTCCTGAGACTTCCAGAAGTACTTTATATGACTGGTAATTTCAATTGGCTGGCCATACCTGCTAGTTCCCTGCTAAACTTTCAGACTCTGTCTCATAATCCCCCCAAAATACAAATTAATTACGTGGAAGTTCTTTAAGAAAGTGGAAGAGATTTTGTTTTTAACTCCATTCTTCATGGTTTTTTTCAGTATTTGTCTTGTTTTCCTGTTCTTTCAATAACAGTATTTTTTTTTAAATTGAACTTTTGCCTCTGTGTATCTTCTTCCCTGCCTTACTCTTGTAGAAGGTAGAAATTGGAAGGGTGTTTGTCACTCCCTAACTGGATTAGTAATGCATTTTTTCTGCTTATCTGAACCAGCAAGATTTAGTAAATCCTCTGATAATTTTTTTTTCTCTTCTTTTGGGTAGCTGTGATCTGTGCTTTGGGTTTGTAGTTTTATTCCATCTTGAGGGAAAAAAAATTAAGTGAAAATCCCTATGAATGAGATACCAAGTGGCAATCACAACTTAGAATAATATTTTTATCAAAACAAAGAATTAATGAATAGCAAATTATCAAATTAGGATAATGGACAAGATGGAATGTTGGTTAACAGGTTACACTTTCTTGTGATATTGATACCTACAAATAAATTGATTAGATGACCAGTGGTGTCTGATCAACAGTTTCAGTGCTGTGATCACATATATGCTTCTTTTACAGTGAACAGAACTTGCCAACCAAAAAAGCTGACAGTGTGGTACATTCTGTGCCCAAGCCAAACAGAAGCTTCCATGGTAAGAACCCATATAAAAATTATGTTTTCAAGAACTATTGTAGATATACCAGAATTTCTCTTCCCCTTAGCCCCAAAACCCCGTAACAGAGATGACATGGTATTTTGGTTCACTCCCTGTGCTTTCCCCAAAAGCTTTTCTAGGAGATTTTTTGGTGTATACTAAACAAGATGTTTTTCTTTTTTTAAATGTCTGGGTGGACTGTGGCACCATTTGTTTTTCTCCTAGATATGAAAGCAGTATCAGGAAGAAACACTTGTAATAAGGAAGTCTACTTCCTTTTACATACTAATATGTCTGCTGGGGTTTTATAAAGTTGATAAATGCCTTGGCATATAAATATTATAGGTCAGCCCGAGGCCAGCCAAAATCATTATCTGCTGTTGCTGAAACAATGGGAGGGTGCTTGTACAAAGAGGGGCAATAAATATTAGGCCACTTCCTCAGGAAACATTTGATTTTTATAGATATCATACTACTTTTCAAATAATGTATAATATAGTTTCTCCTAGGACTTAAAGTGGGGGTGGGGGTGTTACCATACCACTTATACTTTTTCTGTCCTTATTCTAATTTGGTGCAGAAAGAGAACTAATTTGGTGTTTGCTTATTTTGACAACACAAAACAAACAAAAACCCACCAACAACAAAACACCGCCCCCCCCCCCCAAAAAAAAAAAAAACAAAAGAAGAAAACAAAAAAAACCCCAAACCACAAAAATGAGTAGCATGGAATGCAAAGATCTGGTTTTGCATGAGATTTATTCTGTTTTAATTCTGTACTATACTGTTCTTATCAAACACGGTTGGATAGGAAAAAGGGAAAAAACACCAGTGAAAAATACTTAAAATACTCTTTAGACATGAAAAATGAGTGGGTTAAAGCAATGGACTGTTCCCTGGAAAGAGTACTTTAAAATACTTTAAAGCTTTCAACATGCATCCTACATTTACTTTAAAAAGTGTAGTGGTTCCACGTGATCCTCCAAGATATCATGAAGAAATTGATGATAAGATCCCACCTATTCCTTTATTCTAACTCAGTAACTAATTCTTAAATAGCTTCTTTTAAAAAATGCATGTATTTAGCTCCATTTTGAAAAATTATACTTCTAATGGAAGTTATCAATGGACCAAAAAAGAGATCTGAAGGATTTGATAATTTTACTTGTATGGGGGGTTAAAGATTTATTTGAACTCGGTCTTTGGGTTGTTAAAAAGCATATCCAGACACCTTTAGCAAGGAAAACAGCAGTCATTTTCAGGTATCAGTACTATTACCTTGTGTTCCATCTCTAAATATTACAAACAAGACATGGATTGGTAGGTAAATAGCAGACAGACTCCCAGAAAACAGGACTTTAAAAAACAAATGCTCAGTCTTTTCTGAGAGAAGAGTGGAATGTAAGAAATCTTTGTTAGGCTCTCATGGCAACTCCAAAAAAACATATGTATGAGTGGGTTTTTTTGTGTGGAAAACTTCTTAGGGAAATAATGTTGGACTTCTAATTATGCCCACTGTTTGTATAACTGTGCTTTACCAGCTCCTTGTTCTTTACTGGAGCTGAATGAGGCTACTGTTCAGCACTTGAAGAATTCTGTCCCTGACTTGCAAAAATAAACTTATTGTCCGAACATTAAAAATATAGAAACACTGGCTCACACAGTGGTTGGGAGTGCAAATGGCTGCTCTTTTCACGGGCAGTAAGCAGTGGATAACTGTAGTACTGAGGCAAAGGTCCCACAAGGCCAATCCCTAAATTGTGTTGCCAGATTTTGGCAGGAAAATGCCAATATTGAGTAAGCAGATGTAGTGTCCATGATTAATATTAATCACTTTGTGTTTCTGAAGTTTGAACATGATAAGCTGAGGAGACAAAATTTTTTTGAGCATAAAGAACTTAAGACATGAGCAGTGTGAGGGCAAAATTTCCAACCTCGTGTTTTGCAAGTTAAAGAGATTACTAATTTTGAAGGTTTTCCCATTATTTTTTAATGGTTCTCCCATTGTTTAGTTCAAGAGCATGAGACAACTCAAATCTAGAATAATTCTGAAGATCGTGTTAGTATGTGAAGAAGAATGCAAATTGCCTTTGCTTATGTGTCACTTCAGAAAACCCCACAAACCAACCATAACTCTGAAAAAGACAGCTCATTTGCTTAGGAAAACAGTACGCTTATAGTAATAATTTAAAACAATGCAACTGTTTTTAAGGAAATCCTGTTCTTACCCTTATGGGGCAGTCGGTGTACATTAATGTCAGCTTTGAAGAAATGAGCAGAGAATTAAAGCTTGTAGCTACCTAGTTTACTTAGCATGAAAGAGAAACAAATAAATGCTTTACTGGAGTGTCTTTAAATGATAAAGATACCTATGAAAGGTTTTGCAACTGGATGTTGTTCCAAAAGTAAAGTTTCTGGAATATAAGGAATTATTATTATTTTTTTTAAGAGGATTGGTCACTGTATTTCAGAAATACTCCATTTTGGACAAGTTGGACTTACTTCCTTGGCTGAGAGGTTGTTGTTATCCCACATTTCCAAAACTTACAATAAGTTTGTCTGTAATTTCAACTGAATACAGAAAATGTCTGGGCTAAGAGAGAGGAATTTGCTACAATATTTGTTACAATAAGTATTATGCTTTGTTGTTGGGTTTTTATTGACAAGTTAGAAAATATATATAAAAAAAAATATCCAGGAAACGTGCAGCTAAAACCCATAAAGAGGAAGTTGAATTTAATGTGGAGTTGAGTTTTTGTTGGAGGTTTTTGTAGGGGTTTTGTATTTATTTTCTTTTGGGATGTTTTTTCCTCACAGAAGCTGGACTTGGCAGATTTTTGCACGTGTTCTGTCTTTGTAAATTGTCGGTCCTACCTGTAGAATGGATATTAATCTCTTGAAAATCTGGATTGACTATGCAGATGTGAAAATAGATGTCTGTAAATCTTAAAAGCAGGCCAACTACCTTTCATTTATTGTTCAGCTCTTTATGACCCATTGATACGGATGCTGGGCTCCAGCTGAGCAGGGCTTGTGCGTCCCATATTTAGGCTTGCAGAGAACGTAGAACCAAAATTCCCAATCGAGCCGACGTCCGGTTATAACCGTGCATGGCTGTGCTGTCACAGAAGGGGAAAATAACACGTCTATTTTTAAGTTGGCTGGAATTCCGCGGGCTGAAAGCACCTGGCGCGGCTGGATGTGCCCGAGGGAGGCGCTCGCTGGCCTCTGCTGCCGTCTCCCGGCCGCCCGCGGCGCTGCCCTGGGAGCCGGGAGCTGGGCTTGCCCAGAAAATCATCCCACTCTGCAGCAAAATGGAATGTGTCTGTCTGAAATATTACCTCAGTGTTGGGTATCTCGCTGTTAGGCAGCTCTGTGGCACACAGGCGGTATGGAACTCTCAGGTAAATTACTTGTCCCTTGCATGGGCTCATTCAGTAAGCATATTTTCCCATAAATATTATTTCTATTGTTTATTGCGACATTTTTATGAATTTCTTTTCCATCTCAAGACTTGAGGAAAGCCATATGGGGGCTTTGTTTCTCGTGCTATGTGCTGCTTTAGCCTCTACTGCATGTGTTCTTGGTCAAAGATTTCATTTCTTTAGTCTCACATCACTTACAGATAGGGCAGCTATTGACCCTCAAAGCAAGTGTCACCAAACAGCAACACCCTAAGTTTTCAGTTTAGCTCTGCTCTGTTGTTGGGATTTTGGCTCATATGTTCATGAGTCTAAAGTCCCAAGACTTTAAATACTTAAACTTAGGGAAATAACAAGTGAAATAGGTGTAGCAGTTATGAGTCTAGTCTGTACATAGACAAAACACGCCATCATATTAATAGTAATAATGATAAAGAAAAGAAGCCATTCCTTTGAATGGCTTCAGAGCAGGTGACTGATATTAATGGGCTAGGACTGATAATCATGGCACTAGGAAGACTTGGAGTACCTATCTCTAAACAAATAGACTGCTGCTTCTCACTTGCCAAGTGACTGTTTTATTCTGAGTAGTTTTGACACAAATACTTCAATGCCTCCTTTATTTCCTGCTCACTGGGAGCTGCCTTGTTCAGAACTTGTGTATTTTCAGGGAATGATTCTTTACCTGGGAATAAAAGGAACTTCTGGAGTGGGAGTGCAGTAGTGCTGGCCCAGGCACTCAGTGCTGTGTGTTTGGGGCACGTGGGTGACGGTGCCCTTTTTCTGTCCAGTGTTTCTGTGAGCCTTACACGCTGCTCTAGGGTTGGAGTTGTTAAAACCCACAAACAACAGAACCACCTAAACCACCCCCAATCTTTGCAGCAGTCATTCCGTGGAATTATTGTATCACAAAGTGAATTTGTAGAAGTCATAGCTCTTATTTTGTAATTTCTATTACTTTGGATGTTTGAATAAACACCCTTTTAAGAAAAGCTTCCTTTGAAAAAAGCGCTTTTAGGCAGATTAAATACTAAGGTGATCTTGAAAACATCTCTACAGGACTTCAAAATTGTGATAATTACCTATTTTCTGGTAACAAGAAATCGCAGGAAATTTCTTCCAGATTCTAAGATCTGCCCTTCCATGACAGATTATCTTCATAATGTTTTTTTTTGATTAATCTCAAATCTTGAAAGAGATTGTCCTGTTGTATTTTATTTGTTTCTGTAATCTGAGGAATTACAAAGAAGGAATTGGATTGTATATCTGTTAATTTTGAAATATTTTCTTTTCTAGCCCCAGATTTGAGGAAAGACCAGATCAATCCTGAAGTTAACTACAGACCTCATCCTCATGTTGGTTTCCCAACAGAATTACATTTGCAGGTGCCCAGTCCTCCAGTAAAGAGGTAACCAGTACTGGCATATTTATCTGTAACAGTTTAAGAAATACTGATTTCTGTTATATTACAATGATCAATATTAAGCATTGATGAGTTAAGGCACTCAATATTTTTTTGACAGGCAATTCCTTTTGAATCTTGCATGATTGATGTGTCTAAATTTCTTTCTGTCTTTAATTTTGATGCTGACAATGTCACCAAATAGCTTAGATGGTTTGAAACCATCTTAGCAGAAACAGAGGGATTTAACGTTTTTCTGTTAGGAATTATATGCAACATGCAGTGATTAACCAAGCTGTGGTTAGTGCAGTCACTCCATAAAGCTTTGAAAAGTTTGTCTGGAAGAGGGGGGAAAAGTTAATTTTTGCTTAGAAGCTACTGCTGTATCTTGTTGTTTCTAATAGGAACTCTAAATCCTCAGTATCTCCTAAAAATCAAGAATCTAAGTATAAAATTATCAACTTAAAATAGCATCCAGTATTTGAAAAAATGATGTGTTAGAGTCACAAGGATGTTTAAAAGAGAGCAGAGGTCATATTTGACATAGTCCTGAATGTTGAAGGAATTTATCTTACCTTCTTGGGATACATTTACATTTCAAATGAAAGAAACTCTGGAGTAATTTAATACAACTCAAACTCCAAGGGCTGTATCCTATTGAACAGATCCTAATTCTCTTGTCAGTTTGAATATTTCAGCAACTTACCAAGGCTGTGTTTGAAAATATCCCTGTTATCTGAGCCTTTTCATATGTTTTTACAGATACTCATGTCCTGTGTCGTTTTGTATTTCAGAGTTGACATGCTGGAGACCAACAGGAAAATTTTCCCATCATCATCTCTCCAGCCAGTTGTCAAGGAGATTGTGAAGTCAGACAGCAGGAACAAGGCAGATGAGCTGAACTCTTCTGAGTGGCTTCACGTGGACAGGTTTGAGAAGGTGAACGTGCCGCTGCACTGTGTGGACAGCGTGTCCCACCCCTTCCCAGACAATGCCTGTGGCAGGAAGCCGATCCATAGTGACCTTTCCCTCCCTGCCCAGTCACAGTCCCATCACACAAGAAGTGTGTCCCATCACACTCTGGGTCCTAAGGTAGGGCTGGTGCCCTGTACGCCTCAGAACCTGCCAGAAAGGCCGGCAGTGCTGCCTGCCCCTCCCAGCGAGCATGCTGGGCACCTGCTCCGGAGGGTGGATCCCCTCTGGGTGCCTGAAGCTGTGTACCAGAACACTCCTCCCCCCTTACCTCCAAAGAAATACGCTCTGAGCACTTTGGCAGGATCAGAGAATAACTCGGTTGTGGATGTAAAATCAACGGAAGCGTTGCAAAATAGTCCTTTAAGACAAACAGGTGCACTTTCAAAATCTGCATCAGAAGCAAGTGCAGTCCCAGCTGAACAAAGGCTCAAAGAGCCCTTTCCAGGGAACGAAGTGTTTGTTCATAAACCGGATTCTCCACCTCGCTTATCAGTTAATGAGTTCTGGACCGTGTCTGAAAACATGTTAAAGAAAGGATCTCGTCACACAGGACCCAGCCCTGGCTACGTGGATGGGAACGACAGCGTGTCCCTAACCACTTACTTCTCAGTAGACAGCTGCATGACTGACACCTACAGGCTGAAGTACCACCAGAGGCCCAAGCTGTATTTCACAGAGAGCGGAAGCTTACACAAGGAGAAGCATCCTCCAGCAGCTGGAGTAGATCTGAATGCCACATACCCCGCCACTCTGGAGCCCAGACACCCCACCCCCGAGCAGAGGTACAAGGCAAATGCAGAAGGAATACACTGCAGTCGATAGGTTCTTCAGGAAACCCGCACCCGGATCTGACTTTGGTATTTCATGTGGTCTGTAAAGGGGCACAACCTCAAATCTGTGTGTGTGTGTGTGTGTGTGTGTGTGTGTGTGTGATAACTAGGTATCCCTGGCTGACTGTACTTGTTTGGGAGTTGACTGTTCAAACGAACATGCAAATAGAGGCCAACAGAGAAGAGGTGCTAAACTTGCGGTTCTTGGATTTGTTACTCTAGTTGCCTTAATGCTTACCTCTGTTACTCAGCTTGTCTTCTTCAGTTTGTATGCCATGTGGTCCCTTGGGGCGTGCACACCCTGCAGCACCGGGATTGGCTGGATGTTACTAATTCTGTAAGATCTGGTTAGCTGCAGTGTAAGAAGTGTTCCTTCAGACTGTGGTCATTCTGTTCTTAGACTAACAAAAGGGATAAAAGCATGCTACCACAACTAATGCAGTACATGTAGTCATAACAGAGCAGTAGTTGTCCTCAGAGGTAGCAGGAGGTGACATGGTTTTTTCAACTAATGTCTCTCAGAGTCTGTGCTTTCACAAACCTTCAAGTGTCTTTAATGCAAGTTTACCCAGAACATTTATTTATTTGAAAAGCCTTAATAATAATAATAGTAATAATATTTCTTTAAAAACCATTTTGGTCTGCAAGTTTTAAATGAGACTTTCAAAGGGAATTGAAGTAAACTGCAGTAATACTTTCCTATTAATACCCCTACTCTGTTAGTGTCAGCTTTTAAACATTTATCAGATTTGTTCACCCTTTAAGCTGTATACTTAGCAAATTTAACTTCCTAAGTTCCAAACCAGTATAAAGAATAGGATGCTAATTTAAAATACAGTTATGGAACTATCAAAGATTAATTTTGTAACATTTTAGAAGTAATTCCTACTTACATTCAGTTCTGACTTATTCTACAATTGCATACAAAGTCAATGCTGCTATTTATTAACTCCTCCCCTTTTTTTCCCAGCTTGTCATTTTGATTCATGGGGATTACACATTTGATTTTTTTTGTTTGTTTTTTTGGGGTTTTTTACTAACATCTTTTCCCATTTGGAGCAGTCCTACACATGGATATGGTCTGCATTAGCAAATCAGGCTGAATGTGCAGCCAGACTGGCAGCTAAGGGGGCACAGAAAGAAGAGGTTCCTTTTTCTCTGCACTGTCACTCTGTCTCCAGTTTTGGCAGCTCTGGAATTCACCTTGTCTTTTGTTAACTTGACTTATCTCAGTGACAAGGAGGAAGGTTTATTTGGCTTTTACTTGGTTAGTTAAATCAGTGCACAGAACCATCTAGCCAGTGCTGAGGCAGTGTCAGCAAAGCCTGACACAACCCAAAAAGGCAACATTTTTCCATTATTCACATTAGAGTGTTAACTTGGGGTACTGCTGATTACACCTAAACATCAATGCCTTTTATTATGAAAATAATGCAAGAAGGTTAAATATGCATAACAAACACTCGTACTGTTAGTCAGAAAGGCTTTTTTTTCACGTTCATAACCTTATGTTTCAGTGCTTCAACCAAACTATGGCAATTGTTTAGCACAATTATCCAAATGTTTAATTAAACATTTAAACAGTAGTTTTGGTTATTCTGTGGCAAGGTCAGGTTTTTTTTGGTTTTTTTTTTTGTTGTTTTAAATAACATGTACCCTACAGTAGAACTGGAACATTATATATATGCAACAAACCAGGTATCTCAGATTAACCTTCTTTCTACCTTCTTGATCAAAATTCCTTGTATCACTTGGGGAAAAAAATGAATTCTAGAATTTATAGTGAAAATAATATGCATGTTTCTGTATGGCTGCTAGTAAACAGCAACTTAAACAATGATCCTTTTGTAAGAAAATCAGTTGAATACAGAAGAACACTAAAAATGTAAGAATTTGGGTGATTCCTCTTATGTTTTTAAGAGAGATTTCAGAACCTGTAAATTCAACTTTTCTAGTTCATCTAGCCATGTTACATAATATACATAGCCAGTTAAGTACAGCTGTCTTCTCCTACCTGTGTAAAAACAAAGATTATTGCAATTTGTAAATAATGTATAATTTGTAAAATGTTTTGCAAAAAAAAAAACAAACCTTGTATTTGAAATGACAGTATTTTTATGTATGGATAGCACAGCAACAACTGTGAATGATGTTAGAACACTTATTTTTAAACATGCATAGCAATGTTGATACTTCTGTACCACGAGCAATATGAATGCCTCTTACTGATACCAATGAACTCTGCTCCCAGTAAGCACAACTGGTAAACTCCTCCCTAAAGTAGCTGCAGTAACTTAGGTGTACTTCAGTCTCCTCACTGAGCTTGGAACAATCTTACCAGACAGCTTCCTCTGTGACCCGTGTTTACCAGGTGTTTCATGATTAAACAGACTGCTAATCGAGGCACCTTCGTTTTTATATTTGACTCTGCACTCCATGTATGTATGTATGTAATATTGCTAACTAATATGTGATAACTCGTTTTAACTTACCTAGGGTGCCTATTTATTTTTTATATATGTCCCCCTCCAGCTATAGATTTGTATAAGAGACTAGAAAATTTTTTGTAACAGTCAAGATATTAACAAGTCTTGTAATTAATATATTTTTCAGTCTTTAGAATTATTTACTTGCAAAGTTCTACTTGTTCAAAATATCAAGATAAAAATTTTAAATCTTTGTGGTCTGTTCTTTTTGTGTTCCATGTTTAAAAAAAAAAAAGAAAGTTGGCTTTCCAGAACTACATTTTTAACGTGACAGATAATGCTGCTACTGATGGTTGAAAGTTTTTGTGGAGATGGTGGTTTGGTTACCTTTTCTGAACAATAAAATTCATCTTCTGAAGTATTTGTTCATAAAGCTATTAAATAGATTAAGCTTTTTAAATAGCTATGAAATACATAAAGCCATTTTTATACCATAATCCCACAGACTTAGGGACAAGTGATTGACAGATACATGAGCTACCTTACTATCTTTACTAGGGATAAGCAAAATTTGCCTGGATCTGTGTATTTAGGAGCTCTGTGTGCCTATGGAATAGCTGGAGCCCAGTGCAGCACAAGCCTGCGCTTTGTTAGCTCTTAAGTTTTCTGAGATAAGCAAAACCTTTAATGTTGGATCTGGCTGAAGGAGAAAACTAAATTAGTGGAAGATACTTTGATATTCAACTTTCTAAGCCTTAACACCCTTTAAATCTCACCTGTCTTTCTTACCAAAAAAGAAATGGAGTGACATTACAGTCCTTTCCTGATAGGTTGCTCCCAGGGGATTTCGCTTGTGCTATCATGCCAGATGGGGGTAAGAAAAGGTAGTGAACTTGTCTCTTGAATGGCTTTGTTTGGAAAAACTGGAACCCCCATTGTGGTGTTTGGAGAATGCAATCACAGTTTAGGGCTCCTGTGTGCCTTGAGTCAAGATGTCTGAACCCCCTGATCTCACAGGTACCAGCAGCCACGATGATCAATGCCAGCAGGGCACGGCATCTCTGTTCCTACAGCACAGGCCTGGCACAGGAAACAAACACCTGCCACTAGCACAATCGTCTTAACAACTGAATAAAAATAAAAGGAACGAGCATCTGTCAATTTTTGCATCCCAAATCCTATCTACCCTCATCCTGGCCCATTTTTATTTTTTTTTATTGGGAAGACACTGAACCACTATGAACTTCCAAGTCTCTGCAATCTAAGTTATTTTGTTGTATGTACTCCTGGGGAAAAAAACACCAACCAAGCATGGATGGTACTTCTCAGAATTAGAAATAAGTATTCCCAAGGGAAAAAGTCTAAAGAAAACAACCCCCTTCATCCATTGCTTGAACTCTGTATTCCCCCAAACCTGCCCTGCAAAAAGCTCACTCCCTGTACTCATCTTTTGTTTCTTTCTCCAAAGACTGCAAGAGATTCCTGCCTTTAACACAGGTTTGAAAGTCTTCCCTCTAATGAGACAGAGGAAATTGATGTTGAAACCTTTTAATTACCTGTCACTGTCTACATATAGTGATTCATGGCTGGTGAGGAGGAGGGATCTTTATGTGTCATCTGCCAGTGACTCAAGGCTGCTCTTGTCAGCTCCTCCTTCCCAGTTTCTAGCAAGGAAATCAGAACCTGATTTATTTTAATCAGTAAGTGAGGACAGGACACTGCTGCTGGATTAAACACTGACATATTTATACACATATATTGATATCTATGAATACTGAGCCTGAGAGGGCTCAGTACATGCTGAGGGTAAAGAAAGAAAAAACAGAGGATGGTACAATAGAAAACCAACCAGCATCAACCCATCAGGATTAACTTTCTGGATGCAGAACACCGGGCTAAGCTTCCTCTGTTGGGTCTGAGTTACAACTGCAGTGCACACAAGAGCTGGGTTTTATTCTCAGCCACTCCGCAGGGTGTCCCTTCAGTAGATTTTATTCAAACACCGCATATTTCCATTTCTGCACAACAAACCTTTTGGAACTAATCAGAAAAGCACGGCCAGCCTGTCGTACATGACCTTCAAGGCACGGTTTAGGACACACGAACAGGATACAGGTAAAACCTGAACAGTAACACTCCTGACACACTGGGATCTATCACAATACAGTATAAAAACGTGCCTCCTCCACGGAGACTCAAATGGGATCGTGTTCACAGCTGTTTATGCCGCACAAATGGTCCTCCTCTTCTACCGCCTGTGTTCGTAAGGTGCGAATTCCCTTGGTGGCAATGGCCCTACAGGGAACAGAAAAGGCCTGGTTATGTTCGTAGTGCTGTACAGCCCTTCGGAAGATACTGACATGTAAGGAGCATCAGTCACCACCTGAACGAAGAGCGGACAGTACATCTCGCAAACAAATAAATAAAGCTGGGGGTGGTTTGGAATTAGTTTCCAGTTTCCTGAGAGGCATTTGTGCTCCCGGGGCCTTCTGAGGCGGGGCTGTGGGAATGCCAAGGCTGCTCCCAGGGGCCCGATCCTGAAACGGAACCTTCCCTCCACGGGGCACAGCCCGTCGGGGCTCACCGACCGACCGACGGACCGACCGCCGCTCCTCACCTGAGCCGCGCCCTCAGGGCAGCAGGTAGATAAGCAGGAAAAGCGCCAGGTCGAAGAGGACGAAGAGCCACAGGTCAAGCCAGTAGGACTGTCCCGACAGGGATCGTGACAGGACCCGCCCACCTTCGTCCTGCTCCCGCTCCTGTCGGTCCTGCTCCCGAGGCCGCCGTCGCGCCGCCGCCTCCATCTCCTAGGGGGAAAGGGGCAGCGCGCCGGCTCCACTGCGCAGGCGCCAGCGGCTCTTCCGGGTACGGCGCCAATGAGAACGGAGGGCACGTACCGCGGCCACGCCCCCGGAATACGCGCGACGGCCCCGCCCCTCCTGCCTCAGGCACCGCCACGCCCTTCCCGCCTCAGAGACAGCTCCGCCATTCCCGCCTCAGGCACAGCTCCACCATTCCCGCCTCAGGCACAGCTCCGCCCTTCCCGCCTCAGGCACAGCTCCGCCCTTCCCGCCTCAGACACATCTCCACCCTTCCCGCCTCAGGCACAGCTCCGCCATTCCCGTATCAGACAAAGCCCCGCCCCAGGCACCGCCCCGCCCCGCCCTTCCCGCCTCTGCCAAAGCCCCTCCATTCCCGCCTCAGGCACAGCTCCGCCCCTCCCGCCTCAGGCAAAGCCCCGCCCCTCCCGCCTCAGGCACCGCCCCCGCCATTCCTCCTCAGGCACCGCCTTGAAGGGCGGGCTGTAGCGGTAAATGCTGGACATGGAGAGTATTCCTGCTTGTCCCTCTGTTTTTGGGCTAAGTGATGCTTGGGGTGGCTTCCCCAGTGCTGGTGACTGACGTTCCTTCCTGCGCGCTGGCTGCTGCTCCTGCCGGGAGAGGTGCGGACCTTGGGGCAGAGCAGGCGGTCAGCCCTGTCAGACCGTGCTGGTCTTGCCCGGCCACCTGTGCTGGGGCTTGTGTGGCAATAAACATTGACGAATTCATCTCGATGCGGTTTCCTGGATAGCAGATGATGCCCAGAGAAAAAGTAGAAGATCTTTTGGGAAATCCTGTTGTGAAGAAGTTTAGGAAAAGGAAAATTGTTTTAAGAAGTACTCCTCTCCTTGAAGGTTAGTTGGAGCTTGTGCACGGAACAAACGTGAGAAAATTCATGTAGATAGTGTATTCTGTTGTGCTTTATTTGCACAACACACAGCTGCAGGAGTAAATAAAAATAAATGAAGTGGCACAACCTGATGCCACGCTCATAACTGGGATGTGCCGCCCTCAGTCCTTCCAGTTCACTCCGTACTGAAATCAGGGCTATTATTTTCGTGTCCAGAAGAATGACCAGAAACCCAGGAGTGTGTGAAACAAAACCTTTCTGTTGGTAGCTATTACCACTTTTTAGCATCTTGGTAGCTATTTATTTATTTATTTAGCCTCAATATTAGGAGATCTTAAGAGATTTTATTAAGAGATAAGGCAGATTGCAAGCAGCTGCTTCTGAACAGACCTTGCTTTTCTTAAACTATCACTTAAGGGTAGCAGTTTTCCTTACAAGTTCTGTCAATAGAAATAAGGATGGATTTGTCCTTATATAGCAAGTATTGGTTCATCATGTGTAGTAGATGAAGTATGTTAGAGATTTGGGGTAAAACCATGACAGTACTTTCCTCTTAAGCCTTGTCCCCAACTGTATTATCTCATTTATTTTTGCTTTTCCCATAATTTTGCACAGTATTAAATACACAGAGAAACTTTTTCTCAGTATAAATACCTTTTGTAAGGAAACTAAGTTTCCATTTGAGAGCTTGTGCAAAAAATGTTGAAGTTCTGCTTAGTCAAAATAGTTTCAGCAGCCTTTTGTATTGTGACACGTCGGTGGGACTCGGTACAAAACACATTTTTGCATTTGGTAATGGGAGTTTGTTCATTCAAGGCAAAATAATAACATAAAGAACTGGTCCATGTTTTCAGCAGGGGAGGTGTTGTGAGGGGATGGAAAGGGAAAAACAACAACATAGACGATGTGGAAAAAATGGTCTTTTATTGTTTCTTCATTCTGGTGCAGTTGTGTGTGAAGTGTTTAGCCCCTTTTGAAGAATCTCTTGGACTCAACTCCTTCATATACATAGGTCTGTTAAAAAATTAGGAAGGAAAATCAGTGTCTGGAATTGCAAAATTTCATTTCCCAGATAGGGTTGAGAGAGTTTTAAATTTTTTATAGGCAGCTGAGAATTTTACCTAAAGATAAAGCAGCTGAGAATTTTGCCTAAAGATAAATGAAGTTATTTGCCTTGAAGAAAATATTTTTTTTTTTTTATTTTTAGAAAAGCTCTTAAAACATTTTCTGTTCATTCTGTTGCCAACTTGTGTGTAAATGACTTCTTAACTCACCTGAATGAGTTCATCGCCCACAATTTCTCTGGTTGCTTTGAGTACTTTTCCATTGTCTTTTCTGGTAAATGTGGCCACAAGTTTATTTCCTTCCAGGGTCCAAGCACCCTGTGGTGGAAAAAAAACCCCAAATATTTTGCAACAATTATGACACTGGTTTATAGGTTGTAGAATGCTTAAAAGTGAAATAAAATTAAAACAGTGTAATAATGCTTTTTAGAAAGGCTGTAAAAAATGAAATTTTAATCAAACCACTGTGTAGCAATGTATCTGCACAACTTAGGCCATTCTGTGTAGCAGTCAAACTGTTTGTAGATAACAAGCCACCTGCCAGTCTTGTTCTCAGGCTTCTCAGGAACTCATGAAGGTTACTGAGAAAACAACAGGATGAAGAACAGGAACAAAGAGCCTGAGAAACTGCGGGCAAAGAATGCAAAACCTAGATAAAGGATGCAGAACGTGATGATGAACACTTCACCAATTAGGTGTCCTGAAGGAGCTGTGCCCACCTTGGGAACCAGTGACTGAGCCAATCGAGAGACACCTGAAGGAATGCACAGTAGTGCTAGAAACTGTAACTGGGGTCTAAAGTAAACATTAAATCGCCTTCTGATGAAAATCATATTTCTATTATTCAGTTGCTCATTCACCCTGCTACACTATTGGCTTATTCAAATGCATAATAGCCAAGCTAGGTGTTTTTCACTGGTCAATACATCTTATTTTAAATAATATTTTAAATAATTGTATCAACAGAGATTTGTAATTTCTTACAAATACCAACTCTGCACTCTAGGTGGTGGACTTGTGTATTAGAAGAAGTAAAACTGCAAATCACCTGGATTTCATCTTGTGAAAATTACTATTTGCTCTGCTTTTTGGGCTCTCTGGAACCCTGAGATCCAGGGTACAGTGTTGAACCTTTAACAGTAAAGACCTTGTGCTTTGGTGTATAAGCTCCAAGCATTCCTGAACAGTCAGGTTCAGGAAAATTTAATGTAATTCAGAAGTAAAATTTAAACTAAAAACTAGGAAGACAAATTATTCATCTTGAAACTGCATGTTACAAAGGCATTATCATGTAGTAAACATTGAACTATGTAGGCAGACTCTTACAGAGAGTTCAGTCCCATCAGCCAGGCTGTACTCAAAGTTGACTCCCAGAGTAAATTCAATCTCTATGTTTCGGAAGTTGCTGGATTCTTTGACATTAAATTTGTCCCCATTTTGTTGGATGGTGATCTTCAGATTATCATGGGCTCCCAGCTTTCTTTTCATCATGCCAATACCTAAAAAAATCAGTTAACATAAATCAGAAGGAGACCCCAAACCTCTGGAGCATCATATTTGTCCCTTTTTAGTGAATTCTATGTGGCCAAGTGAGTTTATTCCAGTGTTTGGAGCCAAATTTTTGTCCTTCAGTTTTCATCGAGACCATATTCACTGGTACACACATAATACAAATCACTGTCTTAACTGTGACTATATTTATATTCATATAGTGCACAGTTTGTACAAACTTTAAGTAAATATCACGACGTTAGAATTACTTGAATCAAGTGTTTCACTGAAACTGAAGAATGATGATTTCCTCCCTGTGTAATTTTTAAACTGGTTTGATGTTGTCAAAATAATAGTCTAGCTATAGAATTCTGATTAAAGTTTATCCACTGAAGTTGTCTGAGCCTTTTCCTCAAATCTAGATTAAAAGATTCTTTTTTCTACTGAAATAAATTTGGAATTCGTTAAGATGCTTAAGATTAACACAGTGTAATTAAAATCAGAACATTTCTCAGCATCTTCCCCCCCCACCCCAGAATATTTTGAAAATAAATGTAGAGGCAGAGCAGCCAAGGACAGGCTAGCTCAAAGGTAGCTCTCAGGCACCTTGAGCTTGTATTCAGCTGGAGTGATATTCTTCCTGCAGAAGGGATTGGAAAGGTGAGTCTTACCCATTGCCTCCATGAACTTCTCATAGTTCTCATTTCTGTCAATTTTCCAAGTGCCGTCGAATGCCATGGCTGTGCCTGCAGGAGAGCTGCTCTGCAAGGATGAGTCTTTGCACAGGGAATTTATGTACTGCCTTATCTTCAGAGCAATTTGCAGGATGATGTGGCTGAGTAAAGCTCAACTGATGCACTGACCTCTCCAAAGAGGAGTTTCCTGTAGTTTAATCCAATTTCCAGTCCTGACCATGCTGCTTGCTGAATGTCTCTTATTGCCCTCAGATAATGACAGAATCATTATTGCTTATCTCAATTAAGAATTGCTAATCCATTCATTCTGTCCACCATGTGGAGTAAAACTCAGGTGTCTAGTGAAAGTAATAATTAACAAGCTTTTCTTGACATTTTCTATCTCAGTTGCATCGTCAAGCTTGTGGGAGAGTCTTTAAGCAACTGGAGGTGATATTATTTACCCAGCAAAACAAACACAGGTCTCTACTTTGTCCATTAGAATTTGTTTGGGGTCTGTTCTGCTCAGCATAACAAGCACGGGGGTGGAGGATTTACTGAATGTCTGCAGGTTGTTTCAGAAAACTCTACTCTTGCTGCCTAAGACTGAGCTGTGAAAATTGGGATGGTAGTCTCTATTCATGTGATCACGTTTTAATATATATAGCTTAAATTCTCAGCAGTATCTACAAATGTTCCTCATTATAACATATTCAGTGAAGAAACCGGCCGGATGGAAGGTGTTCAGGCTGTTCACTCCTAAGGGTGATGAGGGAAGTACCTCACAATGTGCATTTCACAGCAGTTAGATCTTTATGTGTAATTTTCACATGCAGGGTTTTTTTCCACAATTTCATGAAGTTTTTGATTACCTGACTCAAAAGATGTTTAGCCCATGCCCTGTGCTTTGCCAATCATGCATGCCCATCTTACCCTTCAGCCAGCTCAGAAAATGGGCAGACTTTATTCTAAGATTATTTGCTTTTATTGCACTGCTGTGTATCTTGACCTTTGCAGTTATCACTGTCAATCTTCCATGATCTCTGTAGTATATATATAAACAAAACCACCCAGTGTCCAGTTATAGTTCATCCAAGCTGTTGTTACATAACAAAACTGGTAACTCTCTTTACCGTCTTTGCAGAAAGGTTCTTTTGGCAGTGGTTGTAGTGCAGTTTCTGCTGTATTTAGTATAAATTCAAGGCCTAAAATAATGTGAGGTGCTCAATATGACAAAATATGACTTTAGTTTTTCTCATGTACTAGAATCATACAATCTACACTCCATTTAGTTCTTTTGTCTTCCTGTAGTAACTGGTTTTCCTTCTAAAATCACAATTAAAATCGATTTTATAGATTTTTCTTAGTTGGAATACTCCACAACCTTTTTCCTTCTTCTGTCTCCCTCTTCCTTGTGTCGTTCTCAGAACTACAGCTTTTTCTTTCATGGTGCATTAAAATCTTGTCTTCTAGTATTGCTGATTTTGTGGCAGTTTTGAAAGATAGGGGTGTGTTCTTGGCTTCGTGGCTTTCTTCAACGTGCCAGCTTCAGAAGACAGAAAATGGACAAACTTACTAGCTTTGAAGTTTGATCTTTAGATAAGGTGGATGGCAATAAATCATTAACTTATATGGCTATGCCAACCTCATCCTGCCAATCTATGATCATCGTAGCAAGGTGTATTGTGATGGCAATTGACAGTGAAGTTCCAAAGATCGGGGTGATAAAAAGGCTTTTGCAGTGGGTTGTGTTCATCTCTCCTGTTTATTGTTTTGTGGCTTGTATTTGAGTTTTTCTGACTAAAATTATCTTGGACAGTAAAACTGTTGGGTTGGTTAAGGCTTGGTGCCAGCATAAACATAATATACTCATGAAAATATTGATTTCTATAATAAGAGATTAATCCCTGATAAAGCCATGCAGATTGTGCAGTATTTATGAGTGTTTTCTACTGAGTGATTCTTCATTATGTCTTGGGATGGGTTGCAAAGATGGATCCCTTACTGGGAAGTTTCACTAAGCATTTGAACCACACTACTCAATTTTATGTCAGTGTGGCAAATAGACAATTCTATGCCAGTAAAGCCAACTTAAGCATAACAGTGGGTGGCCTAGCAACCAGGAGCTTGATGGAGCCTAACTAATGCCATGTCTTGGATAAATCATTTCAAAGTACATATTGCATTTGGGTGTTGCATTGCAGCAGGATTAGATCCTGCTTGAGCTAGATGTTGTCCGACTCCAACTGCCTGTTTGCTGAATATCTGCTTTTATTTTGGTTCGAGGAGAATCTCCTGGACGCTGCTAATGTGAAATCTGTTCAGCAAGAGAATTCAGCATTTGAGGATTATCTAGAAATTTCCAGTGAGTATAGATCCATTTGTGTGATTAGTTAATAGTGGGCTGTGGGTGTCAAAACTTGCTCTTAACTGTCTGTGACACTGCTTTTTAATTCCTGTGTGGCTCTGATCCATAAAGTGCTGCATTTTTGAGAGTTTTTCATTGGAGAGAACTGAAGTGCAGGAATTAATAAGATCCAGGTTGAAAAAAATATAGAAGCAAAACTCAGGATTAAAACAGTAACAACCCTGGTATTTACTTGATCAGTTTTTGTATGCTAAAATGAATCCTAGGATTACATAGAATAATAGAATCTGGCCTTGTTTCAATGAAAAAAAGGGTGACAGTGAACAATTGCCAAAAAAAAGTGTGCTTTTCCAGAAAAGGTTAAATGAATCTCTGCGTATTAGTGCCATTTGACACTTGCCACATAGAGACTGATATGCCAGTTGCCCTGTGGGGCTTTTTTTCAGGCTTTTCTAAGGGTATTTAAATTTATATCTGAATATTCCTGTATTCCTCTTTTTTTTTTTTTTTTAACTATGAAATTTGATTGTAGGATGGGGTCAAGAAGTTATAGTCCAGTGGACTAAGAATGTACAGTATTGAAAGTCTGCATCAGTCATTTCAGTTTCTCCAAAATCTGATCTGCACTTTTAGCTCATTTCAACATAACTTTTTAATTACTCTAAACTTTTTCTCTTGATTATAAAATAGCTCCAAACCCCACAAAAGCTTATTGTGATTATCCAGATTTGTGGCTTGAATCTAATTTCATCTGTAAAATAGTGAGCTTCAGAGTTGTTCTGAGTGCAGCATTATTGCAAGAGAGCACCTTGTATGGCTAAGATATTTAAGTATTTGTATTTGCAAAAGGAAAAGATCGTTTCAGATTAAAATTCTTTTCTTAGTTTGGGCATCATGTGTCTCATGTAACAGCAGAACACACCCAGGTTCTGGTGCTTGTTCCAGCTCAGAAATGGACTTTCCATGTGACCTTGATCAAATTAACCCCTTTACTTATCTGTAAAGTACAGAACTTTCCTTTCATTAAGAAGCTCTATGTATCGTAAAATAAATTGCCAGTGACTCCATTAACTACTACAATAAAAGGATTCCAGATGCTTATATGCAAATGTATTGTGTGTAAACTAATGGTATGATTTAACCATGGATTTTACTCCTAGAAATTGGTGGTGTTAAACAAGAGAATCCTGTGTAAATTGTAGAATTTTCAGCCATTTTGCAGCCATTATGAACTTGGGGTATTTTTTAGCTGAAGTGGTTCTGAAGGTCTGTGTATGCTAAGAAATGCTACTGTTCTAAAACTCAGTGACTGTCAGATTCCATAAGTCTGTCTCTAAAGCTTACTTTTGGAACAAACTCACTCAATGTGAGTTTTTTCCTAAAAATCTTGAAGGGTGAGGTTTCATGGGAATGTGGAATGCAATAGCTGTCACCACTGCTGCTAAAAATGTGGCTGGAGGAAAAAGCTTTTGTCTTTTCCATTTGTTAATGAGGCATCAGAGCCGTGCAAGAAGAGAAAGACCTCACGTAATGTTCGTTCACCTCTTCAATAAAAACGCCCTCGCTCAAGGTCGTGTTCTTTCCAGGGCTGGGCAAGAAATGGATCCCAGTGCTCCTGCTGCAAACCCTCAGAAGGGAATCCAAACCTCCCGCAGGCCAGAAAGGCTGAGCAGGAGCATGACTGGGCTGGTGAGCGGGTGGAAAGGTTGCAAATAGTGACCTGATGTTTGCAGGTATGCACGGGCAGTTGTGCAATTGCACTCATACATTGCAGCTGGTTCGAGCAAACAGTGCTTGTGTTTTGTGCTGAGCTAAATCTGGCCCTTCATAACTTCTTGAATGAGCCTGCTGTTTGTCAGGGGTGTACATACTTCTTGGTTTTGCCTAGAGCTAAAAAAATGTCAAGCCAGAAGTGTTGCTGTGAAGGACCTAACAGGCAAAGAACAAAAATTGCCAAGAAGCCCAATGGTCCAGAATTACTTCTAGGATCTGCAGTTTGTTCCAGATGAGGCTTTGGTTGTCAAAAATATTTTTTTCCCACAGTTTTGGTTGAAGTCACTGGGCTGACTATTTCTATCTCTCTTGCAATTGATATCCCCAGGAATTGATCTATGGGGGCAGAGGATGAGGATACATCTGTGTAACTTGTATTTTCTGGTTCTGCTTTCTCTCAGAAATAAACTGGTTTCTGACAGCTCTCAGGAAGGAGGTGCAGCTCCAGTGCTCTCTAGTGGTCAGTGGCACCAAATTATTTTTTGTGGTTTTGAAACAAGAACTACTACTTTATGGCTGGCTGATCTCAGTAGTACTCAGAAGTATCTTGATATTAACAGATACTTTTCTCTTCAGAATTTCTAGGACCTAGATAAGTTACTATGAAATATAAATTTACAGAAGCAAAGTTTTGAATCACGCATTGAAAATTACACCTCAATAATATTAATTTTAAAAAACCAGTAAAATTTGACATCGTCCATTTTATTTTAAAAAGCATGAAAACAGCACAAAGAGAGGAATGAGGAAATAAGTAATAAGCAGGAGTCTGACCACAGGAAATAAGCTGACCCTTATGTTCTCTAGCAGCTGTACAATAAGCAGGGCTAATGATTCTCTTAAGTAATGTAACTAGCTTTATTCCAAGAAGTCATAGGACAGAAGCAAGAGAGAACATACAACAATCAGAAGACTTTAATACTGCTTAAAGGCAAAACATAATATACAGAGAAACCCCTTAACCTAGTACAAAAATACTGTGCCTGGAAACGATATATTTGTTCAGGTATTTTTAAAAGATAGAATACAAATGGACAAACTCTGTGACTGTGATTAGAGGTTTTTATTAAACTATAATAGGAATGTATGTTAAAACTATTTACAGTGCATTTCAAACAACATTCTTTAAGTGACACATGCAGGTGTCTGCCATGTGAGTACAAAGGACTCAAATTCTAGCTTCAGTTACATCTATAAGGTACCTTGGGCATCAGTGGGAATTAGCTGAACTAGCAAAGAGCAGGTGAGGCAGCTGTCACCAAGGGTCCCTCTTTCCAGGTAAAAAAAAAAAAAAAAAGGTGGATTTGACTCATTCTTTCATTTTCTATACAGCTCAACCCAGCTCCCCCTGAGGCAAATGGGAATCACAATATTGACTTCTGGTGGGCATCTGAGCATGAGGCCCTGGTATGCCAAGCTCGTGCTGTGGGAGTTGGTGGGAACCAGCAATTACCAGAGCATTGTCACATAAATACACATTTACAAACACTGGAACTCAGATGCGAGTTTCTCTATGGAAACAACCTTCATCATGTGGAAAAGAAACTTTCCTCTGCAATTTCCATTCACCTCACAAAGACCAAGATAAAATATCCTGCTGTCATAATTTGCTACATTTAGCAAGTGTCACTTATTACCAGGACAGTTTCTGTGATGTTTCTTCTTCCTGTCTAAGTCCAAACCAAAAAACTCAGCCCTCATTATTTACCATACTCTGGCCAAACTTACTGGTGCAAGCCCCTGAAAAAGTACAGCAGAGAACTGGGAAATAAAGCTGAAACCTTGTGGAATGTAAACTGCATGTAATTTGACATAAAGAAAAAAACTGCAGCATCACAAGAGATAAGACTCTGAACGAATCCCACTATATAAATTTGCTTGAAATATGAGGTCTTTATAAAACCTTTAAAAACTGTGAATTTATTTTAAGTGAGGGAATTTTTTTTCCACAGAAAGTCTTCACTATGTTCTTATGCATAACTGGAAGGGACAGCAGATGTATCACTCCTCTAATTGTAATGGCCTAGATCTGATTCTTCATTATCTTTCTGCATAATGGATTGGAAAATCAGTTATCTGGTAATTTTTACAAACTTTATGTGTGAATTAGGTAACTGCCCTGAATTTGTCAGTTCATGCCACTACCAGGTAAAATGTATTGGGTTGGAATTCAAAAGATGCTTGCACTTGTCAGGGGGTGATGCATATAAACAGACTTTGGTTCTCTGAGGAGAAATCAGCTGATCATCAGTGAAATTAATTGTTTCCTTTTATCAGCAGCTCACTTGTACATGTGCTCTGTGAAGATATGAGTAATCTGCTCTTAAACTGCTTCTAATTAAAAATTAACATCATCTCCAAAATCAGTATTACTTTATTTCTCCCCCACTTTCTTTAACTGAGTGGGATAACAGAAAACCTAGGCCTTTTACAGCTAATACTGCATGTGTGGCTAATTTCTTGGAAAAGAAATGGTACCTACAAGCTCAAGAGCCTCACTGTTATTTGGCATTAGAAGAGTAAAGTGTTAATCAGTAATTTTTTGTATGTTAACACAAGTAATTCTTTTCAGAACAAACTGAGAAATAAAAGTGCATTTTAAGCATTAAACTGTGCTGTGGAGTGAGTTTGAAAGAAAACATGTTTGTGTCTGAGATCAAGTAGGATACTAACTTAGTTGTCTTCACTGAGAGGAGTATTAAGAATTAGTGGGACAAATTCTTGTACCCAGAGATTTAAATCAAAAATGTGGCAATGGTTTCAGTGGACTTAAGGCTGAACTGACAAAGTGATAAACTCCATTTCAGCTGGTTTCTTGTGTAAGCAACACTTGATTGTTACAGCTAGACAATATTAACTGGGGAGAAGGCGTTTGAGAGCTGATTAAAATAACGAGATACACAGCTTATGATGAAATTAGTGACAGCTGTGTGGCTGTAATCCTCCAGCTGGCTTTGAAAATGTTGAATCCTGAAGACAGTGAACTTCAAGCAGCAAACCTGTAGCCAGGCTGGGTTTGGGGTTTTTTCCCCCCCATATTGTCCCCTACCTACATTATGAAAAGAAGGAGCCGTTTGTGCAAGTGATTCAAACAAAGCCATGACACAGAACCAGCACACTCTGATTTTGCCTTCAGGCAGAGTAAAGCACTATGCAAAGGCTTTGAATTTCAAGAAATACAGCACTCTATGCTTTTAAGGTTCTTAAGCCAGTAGTTTAAAGGCTTTGGTTTTGTAAAAATATATACAGATACAAGTGAGTTATGATAGTTAAATATTTATTTACTAGGAGCTGTATTTATATGTATGTTCCAACTTCTATAGTGGAAGAGATTCTGTGGGATAAATGTGTACAGATATGTAATTAAATATATGCACATACTGTATAACTGTTCATTTTAAGTGAACCTTTAAAAAATGTAACATCATGCCCCTTTTTTCAAGTCAAAGATATGAATCCAGCACTCCTTTGTAGCATTTATAACTTTAGTTGTAATAAAGCTTTGCTGAACACACAAAATAGCCAAGAAATACTGGAGTATTAATGTCAAAGTTACATCGTGACACTGATATCATCATCTGCTGTGTTGACACCATGAATTACTAGTCTCAACCATAACAGCAAGAATACACCTTTATATACATATATTTTATCTGTATATATATTAAATATGTATCTCATCAGTTAGCATAATAATTATATTTCAGTATCTCAAGCATCTAAGGAAAAGACTATACAAGGACTATGCAAATCCTGAAGCAAAATTTTCTATATATCAAAAAGTACCTAAAACCTTTTTTTTGGGGGGGGTTGTGTTGAGGGGGCAGGCTGCTGTCACCTGCATACTGTGTATGCATAGAAATACACATATGGAGTACTGCAAAACAGCAGTCCTGGAATTCTTAGTCAAGTGTTGAAATCCATCTTTTTTTTAAAAAAAAATTTTTTTGGGACAGAATAAGGAGAAATACCTCTATAGAAAAATGTTTTCAAATTCACAGCTGTAACAATTTATTATTGGTGCTCACTTGAGAAGTTTGAGATAGGACTTAATCAGTCACAAAAAATTGAGGGTGGCAGAAATGCTGCTGTCAAAATACCTTGTTCTACATTTTAAAAAAAATCAACTCTATAACTCAGTATCATCAAACATTTTGAAAATTTTGCTTCATCTTTTCTTATCTTCTGGCATCATTTATCTAAAAGAAAAAATTGATTAAAAGGGGGAGTTTTCCCTGTCTTTCTGACCAGCTCTTACAAGTTGGGTTTACGGTCTCCTGGGAAGAAAAATTTATTGCAATTTCCAACTAGAATTTCCTGGATTATTGTGATTGAACTAACTTCCCACACTTCAAAGTGCAATGCCAAATGTGCTACTTTTGCCAAATACAGTTGCTGATTTTCACTAAAAAAATCATTATTACGGATTAAAAAACGAACGCTTTGTGTGTCTCTGCGCAGCCAAAGTTACATGTGCTGCTAATGCATTTTAGACTGCTGATGTTCATCTCCTTATCCTGTTTACCTAAAGAATAGTACTCTCCTTGTATTCCTCTTTTGGGATTTGTCCAATGTGTATTTTCTTTAATTGATTCCCTATTCAAATCCATTTTATTAATCATCTTCATTTAAATGATACATCAATTTTTTTTTTACTAGTGCAAGTTAATTGATTTCCTACTTTTCTAGAACATTAATGCCTCACAAATGGCAAATCCCTGTAGCACTCTTAGCTATTTTTGCTTTTGGTATTATTTTTTTTCTATTTCTTCAAGACACTATGACTAATCATTTTTAGCTAATGTTAAAAATGATTTTTAAGAGATGTTAATATTAAAAACTCTTCTAAGTGGTTGTAGCCATTTCATAGTAACACTGGCCTGAAGAATCAGTCATTGATGGTCACCAGGAGCATGCCCTTCCTGCATCACTCTGATTCAGCTTTTCACTTCTTGCTCTTGTAGTCATTCTCTTCTGCCTGTGATCCAGTCTGTTGGTTAAATGATGTTAAAATCAACTTCCAGATGAAGTTAAAACCAGTGTAAAAAAAATCCTGTTTTGTTTCCGTTTCTCTGTGTGCTCCATGCAGCTTTCTACGGGAGCCATTCTTCCATGGGAGCCAGTCATTTACGCTGCCACATTTCAGCGGTCTTCAAGCAGTTTCCATTGGGCATGGATAACTCAGACACCTCGACCACAACACTCTTAAGACTCCCATTGCCTAGTAATTCACACAGCTCTTTGAAATGTCTTCAGCTGGAATAACACATTTGCTAAGACATCCATCTAATACAAGAAAAAACCCAAACCCAAACCCTACTATCTGCACAGTAGGGTAGTGCAGATACAGTTTTTACCTCAGAGCCCAGTTCTGCTTCCTGAGAGAGGTTAGGAACAGTTTATGCTGGAACAGACTCCCCAGAGTGAGTCCCAGTCTTTCCTCTGAACCTCTGGAAAGAGAACAGGCAAGACTGCTCAATACTTTTATAACACAGCAAGATGGGAAGAGGGAGAGAAAAGGTGCAAAATGCAGTAGTCTTTCAGATACTGGCCACAACACAATCACAAAACAACTATGTACATCTGTAAAGCAACAGGCTCTTGGGCACAGTCAGTGCCTGCCCCAGTACCTTCTTGTGAGGTGGGGTAGCAAAAACCACCCCTGCAGGTCTTCTTCCATCTTAGTCAGATGTAAGAAAAAAAAGATGCTGTCTTCAGATAATCTTGGCATCTACATGGTCATGCTCTATCTTGAAATGTGGAAAAAATAATACAGCAGTGGCAAAACATAAGCTAAATTCATACAGTGTTTAGCAAAATGCAGTACTCCCCTATTACTGTGTCTCCTATGTGAACTTGAGCTTGTGGTGGTGAAATCAGCGTCTCAGTTCCGTTTGCCTTGGTTGCTTTCTCCATTAATCAGGTTCTCTTGCTGCTCAGCCAAGGCTTGCCATTTCTGCCTGTTTTTTCTGCAGCCATCCAGCAAAGGGGAGCAGGCCTCTGACACGTGCGTTAGGGCCTGAAATAAATTGAGAATATAAAAAAAAAAGATTGCATTCAATTTTTAATTTAAAAATGGAGAATGAAATATGCCACTCATTTTTTTTTTTTCAGATTTCTGAACTCAGGGAAAGACTTGTAGATCATTAACTGCACTGGTTACCTAACATGGACTAGGAGCACTTGGTAACTGTAGATATAAGCAGCAGTGCATATTTCACAGTAAATAATTCCAGGTTTTCATCAATGGAAAGGTAAAGCTCTCCCCTAACAGGAAGAAATACTTGACAGTTTTGGCTTCTGTTCTTCTCTGCCAAGATCAGGATGAATA
Organism: Cettia cetti; assembly: GCA_013401135.1. Taxonomy (NCBI): domain Eukaryota; kingdom Metazoa; phylum Chordata; class Aves; order Passeriformes; family Sylviidae; genus Cettia; species Cettia cetti. The sequence goes on along the minus strand of VZUI01042129.1, from coordinate 19,218 downwards.
ATACACAGGAAATGTAGGATCGAGTTTGGACTTGGTTGTTTATTATATCTTATCTATGTACAGACTCATGTACCATGAGGTCCAACTAGCATGCTAGGAAAACAAGGTAAAATGGACTGCTTCTAACTCTTTCCAAGTCAATTCAAGGTCCAATACAATTCCAATTTCCAAGTCCTATCAAGGTCATTTAAGCGATAATCCCCCAATAACAAAGTGACACCTATATTATTTATGTTTTTGACCCAATAATGACCACCCAAGGCCCACAATGTGGACCTTTTTCACCCATTTACAGAAAACCTAAACCCATGAAGAAGGTGAAGAAGGACTTAGACAACACCCAAAATCTTCCATCTTGACTCATATACATTACTATACATTAAAACCCCAAATCCTAAGGTTCTAGGACTCCAACAGAAGTATAGATGCTTAGGCTTTAGAACTGTGGGCATTCAAGCCTGCTCAAGTGTTCTGTTAAAGGGTTTTCTGTTTGTCCAATCTGTACTTTTGCAGAGACATTCAGTCTTCTTTCAATGGCCTACCTCCTACTGCAGACAGTTTTCTGAGGCTTCGAAGCAAAGGCTGCCTTATTTTCCTGACAGTTTCTACAGCACAGAAACACTTGGTTTTCAGGGAAAGCAGCTAGTAGCTCCCTTTCTCTATCCCTGTTTCCTTTGAGCTGGTGAATGTGCATTCTTTTTAGAAAAGTTTACAGTGTCAGAAGGCAAAATTCAAGTAATCGTCCTGTTCCTCGCACTGGAAGGTTGTTAAGTTATCTGTTATCTGTTCATCTCCTTTCTTTTTCTCACCTTGTTTTCTCTGTCTTGGTTTCTGTTACTTGCTACAGTTCAAATAAACAGATTTTCACTCTAATGTTGTACTGGTTTAAAAGAACCCCAGAAATCATTATGTTGTGTTTCACACCATATTTGACCTAGCAGCTTCTCATACAGTTTGTGACCAGGACAAAGAAGCATTTTAGTGAATGATCTCATGCAGTGCTTTGGTGTGTGATGAAAGAGAAGGAAATAATGGGATGAGAAGTGTTAAAATGTGGTCAGTTTTCTATACATATCATATCACCTTTTGTATGGCAAAGTCTGAATTCTTTAAAACCTTTAAATATTTTCTATCAATGCACTACCTGGATACCATTCTTTCCCTAGAGGTCAAAGCATTAGTCTTGTCAAAAATATAACCTAGGGACATAACATCAACGGCACAGAGCACAGCATTTTAACTAGGTTTAAAAAAATTGTGACAAAGTACATTAATCAGACATACACTACTAATTCTAAATACTAAAATAATAATTTCTTCAACAGAACCCTATGTAATGTAAAATAAAAAATATTTTTAAACTAAGGGGCTAGTTTTTAATTTGGTTTTATTCTAAATGTAAATCTGTGTCAACCAGTGAGCAGCTCTGGTCTCAGATATTTGCTTTCTTCCTTAGGCACCATACCTCATACAGCTGCAAACAGACAGCATCTATGAATCCAACCTGCATGCTGGGAATTTTGTTTTTCTTCTCTCTGTTCATTAGATCCTGTAGATAATAAATTAACAAGCTCTGTTTAAATGCATTAAATCAAAAACCCAACCAAAACCAAAAAGAGAGTTTGGAATTAAAAAGCAACACCTTAAACAGCACAGCAAGCTCAGCACAGTGGGTTATCCTTAGAGATGTTACAGTGAAGGGAATTGGACTGCATGACTTCCCTCAGGAGGATGGCTTTCGGTTGACCCAGGCAAACTTACTGGGTTTGGATAGCTGCAAATAGGTACCAATTTTGGAATGTATTTCCAAGCCAGTTTAGTAATACTGACTTAAAGGAAATAATACTGTCTGCTCTTCTGGTTCAGAGATAATGACAGATGGGGCGTTTTGGAACCACAGAACAAAACTGACTCCTAGGAAGACAGGGAAGGAGCTGGTCCTGTATTGTGGTCAGTGGGAGAAATTTTAGGTGCTGTTTCCAAACGACGTTTTGCAGGAGGTGATTCTGCCACTTACCGTGGGTTCTATGTTGAGTTCCTTGCGCTCTTTATCTCCTTGATCAAAGAACTCAGTAGCCACAAGCTCAGCAATCTGTAAGAGATTTCACTCATTCAGAGCTCTAAAAGTTTGCTTGCTACCTACAAACAAGAGTGGTTCCTATCTCTCCTTAGGATATATTATATTAGCCCCCCTCACATATTGTGAGACTCCAGCTCTGCATTCCACCACTGCCTTTGCAACTGGGTGGAGGAAATAAACTTCAATGCAACTTGCATTGAGGAAATCTTAAAAGTTAAATACATACCCGTTGCTGAACTGGCCATGGTTTGGTTATGGCTGATAAGTCACATGCAGTCATCAGCATTGCTCTGCAGAACAAACAGAAAGAAAGGGATAAACTACTCTGTGTGAAATGTATGTAGCCACCAAGTTGAGTGACTAGTAAAACAATATAGAATTTCAAGGAACATCAATTCAGAACAACAAGTGAAATTAAAGCAAAGTTATAAATGCAACTCCACATGCTATTTAACAAAGTTTTTTATACAGGTTGCACACTTAGTAGTTCAGACCCAGGGAGTTCAGTGACCTACCTGACAATAGCAGGTTGTTCGGGCCCAGAGCACAAAGACCTGCTAGGTTTAATGAAGTTCACAGCAACAAGGATGGGAAATTGGGTAACCAGGAATATTAACTGACTTCTTGATTATTCTGCTTTTACTTACAAAAATAGCTCCTTTTGTGAGGGATCTTCCCAATTAAATTGCTTCTTCCTTAGAAGTTCAAAAAATTCTCCTCTTCTCCTTTAAAAGAAGTTAAAAGAAAAGATTTTGAAGGATGCTGATGTGATGTTAGTACCCAGCAGTGATTATTCAGCCAAAGTTTCCCCTGACTTACTTGATGTATAGTGCCAGGTCTGTGGCAAGAATGGCTTGTTTTATCATTTTCAGTGTAGCCTTGTATTCTTCAATGGAAAGGCTGCTGAGAATCTGATTTCCCTTTACAAAAAAAGCCAAAAGCAGTGCTATCAGTAAAATGGGCAACAGCACACCAGTTTGCTGAAGTGTCTCTAAATTACCAAATCACTATGAGTAGCTTGCGGATATCTGAGGTCATTCTTTTACCCTCCTTCTTCTTGCAGATTCCCTAGTTTAAAAATAAAAATTCCAGTCTTCTTGAGTAACGGCTGAAAGCCTCACAGCAGCAACATCATCACTGACTATTACAAAATGAAACTGCAAGCAGAGCAACATCAAAGCCTTCAAGTCCATTTCATTCATTAAAATCAAATTTGTCACTGGCTCTATCACAGCTTCTCTTTCCTCTTCCTTCCCCTCTCTGAAGCAGAGGAATTATAAGAGATTCCCGTACCTGCCCATACACCTCTAGTAAATGAAAATATTTTCCTTTTATGAAGCAGCATAAATAACAACTTATTAAATAGAAATATGAGCTCAGCAGCCCCCCTGTTAAACCAAAGCACTGGTGAAATGGAACTCACCCCCATTGCTTTTCCCTATTTGCCCCTCTGAATAGGAAAGGATCACTACAATACCAGAAGTACCACAACCTGTGGCACAAAAGGAGCAGTCCTTTGAAAGGATTGTGAATGCTAAATATCTGGTTTTGAGAATTGGTTAATAGCGTCAAACAAGAAGAATGTAGTTTTATTTGCATATTTACTAAACTTAGGTTTGGCTTCACTTTGGAATGTCAACATGAGCAGTGTTTGATTTGGTCTCATCAGGGCTGCTTTGTGTATGTGTAGGCTGGAATGTTTTTTAAAACAAGAGGAAGGACTGGGGTTTGTTTGGTCATGAAAATGGCAGCAAAGCCTTTTGTTTCCTTTGGTCCAAGGAAGCAGGTACTCAAAAGGATGTTAGCAAGGCCTCCCTTATCAGGCAGCATTTGGAAGGCTTTGGTGGCACTCAGCAACAGAACTGTGATTTCCATGTTGCTGCATTTGCTTTCTTTACCCAAAAAGGAATAAAGAGCACTTAAGAACATATAAGGGTGGGATTCTATCCAGAAGCTAAAAATAGAAAGTAAAATAGTTTCCTTCAGCACACACAGGAATGTGGCACTCACTGGACTATTCAGGATCATAAGGCATTGATCAAAATGATGATGCTCCATGATTGAGTGGCAATACAGCTGAGCCAGTGGATGTTCACTTCTGAGGAGGAAAAAGATGGAGGAATCAAATTAGACAAACATATTAATGATCCAGAAATAACTTCCCTTTTAACATCCTCTTTGTAGGAATACAGATAAAAAGATAATGCTGACAGCTCTGGTTTTCTGCCTTCTCCACCTATAGGGACCAGCAGCATCCAAGGAAGGGAGTGAGAATGTAATACAAGGTTTCATAAGGAGTGGAAGTTCCTGTACAGAAAGAAAAGTTAACACAAAGAGTTCCTTCAAGAGCACAGTTTAGGAGACAGTTTTGGTTTCTGCAACATGTTCTTAAACACCCACCTGGGATATTTAGTCCGCTCAGCTGCTGAGCTTGTAAGTAATAATGCAAACCTAACAGGAAACCCACTGATACCAATGGAAAAATTCCTGCTGACCTCAGTGCAATGTGGTGGTGGGCCCAAAATGTTCATGAAGTAATTTCCTAGTGTTAGTAACTGTACTGGTGTTTCATCACCACTATTGTCATGATCAAATTACTGCAACATTGTTACCTACCCTTTGCCCAGGGTAAAATCCAAAAGGGAAACTGCTTAGAGGCCAACGGTGGCACTGATTGTGCTAGAGACAGCAAAAAAATAGCAGGAAACCAATTGTGTAGGTATAGAACTTAAAAATACCTTAATGCAAAACTAATAATATCTTTGTCTAGAAAAGAGAATTTGCTCTTTGAGTAGCTTTAGTAAAAGTACAGAAACTCCTCCTCTCTTTAGGACTTCCAGTTTCTCCCTGTTCCTTGTTGAATAATACAGTTCTTGTTTTTTGCCACTCTGTCTTAATTTTCAACCCCTGGTCCCACATTGTTCACATCATCTCTTCAACTAAATCTGGATTCCTTTGGAAGTCTATTTTGCTGATGATCCCAGACCTATTACTCTAATTATAATCTGACCTACAAATTTTTAATCATGTCAGTAGCTCTTTTTTAGCATATAATTCCATGAGATTTTCTGTATGGTTAAGGACCATTCACAAGACTTAGTGGCTGCAGGATTGGGTCCCTGTGTGAGTGCACAGAGGCTCAAATGAAAGTCATAAGAGGAGACTGGGGATTTAGGAAGCACAAAAATGTGGAAAGAAAGATGGAAAGATAAACAAAAACACAGCAAAGGAGATTAAAGGATGCAAGCCCCTGAGGAATATGGGCTGGCTCCCCAGCACCTCCTCTGAGACCACCACAAGAGGAATGTAGAGCAAATTTACTCATGTGTTTCTGTAAGGAAACAAACCCCAGGATGGTGCCAACACATGCTGGATGAAATTCCCATTGAATTAAGTGGGATGCATAATGTGTCTCCCAGAGTTCATCCTGACTGGAGAGGGAAATACGTGAGAAATCTCTTGGGTTATCTTCCCAAGTACTTCTCCAAACCAGCGCTTGCTTAGTACTCACAGACCCTGGCTGGGGCTGGAAATAAATTCAAGTCCAACTTCTGTAGTGGCACTTCTGTCAAACCCCCACTCCAGGCCAAAGGGCACTGTGGCTTTCTCAGCACAGGGGTTTGGTTATGCAGCTTCCTGTGCTTCCTACTTTGCATGTGGGATTGGAGCAAAAATAAAATAACCCCCCCTGCATAACTACTAAAAGGCCTTCAAGTAGTTCCCTTTCTGTAACTTCTACTGCAAGGACCATTTCAATTTTTGAAACCCTGCTGCTTAAGAATCATACACTGAATATCCACTCTCCCTGCTTCAAAGGAAAAAACAAAAAGGATCTGTTCCTAGAAATAAAAACTTCTGTACTTAGGTTTATAAAAAGAAATACATGGAACTTTCTATTAAAAAAGGAATTATTAAGCTGTAGCAATCTCAGCTTTACAGCATGTGTAAATGTTAGATTTTGCTGTCTATGACACTTTCCCAGGACATTTTTGAGAGGAGATGACGCATCTCCAGATGTTTTCCAGAAAATTTATTTTTAAATAAATAAAGCAAAAATAGCTAACTAGTTCCAGTCATTGCGAGGCTACAGTTACTGCTGGAAACCTCTATTACCAAGCTAGAAAAAGTCACTTTTCTGATGTTGTGGAGTTTGTTTTTCTTTTCTTTACACATCAGTCAGTGTTACTCCAAACATATAAATCTGAAATGCAGGAGATATGCTTCAGCCACTCATTTTCTGCCTTTCTGTATTCTGTGCCTTAAACAAGCTTTTTCTCCCCTATTATTGTACTTTACACATAGTAAGAACACCAGGCCACTTCTTCACAGGTCACTTGAAAACCATTCTCCAGCTCTGCCAGAAGAAGATAGCCAGAAATGTGTGCTTGTATCTTTTGCCCATCTCTGGTCAGATCAGGACACTTTGCCATATCACAGGAAGCACATTAAGCCATGCTTTAAATCAGCTGAAGAAGACTTGCATGTTGTTATTTGAAGTCATACCAAATTCACTGGATTGGGCAGTATTTATTCACTAATAAACTCTAAAAAAACCCAGTATCTTTAGCTGAAAATTAAAATACAGGGAAAATTTTAGACTTGTTCAGATATTTCATTTTGGTAACTTCAAACCAAAATACTTTGTTTAGTGATTTTTCTTTTTCCAATGTTTTAAATATATTTTGCCTTTTTGTATTGTAAAGGCCTTTCTGTAATTCTAGACTGGATTATAGTTGTAGAGTACAGATAACCTCCAATCAATGCAAAACAGCCATACATTTTTAATGTGATTTTAACCATGGAACTTATTCTAAACAACTTGGAATTCTGGAAAAACGTGGCTAAACCAAGAGTTAAACAATCTGAGTTCAGAACAGTGGGGAGATGCCTCTGTATCAGAGGGCTGCAGATCTCAATGCTGTGTTGGCCCGGACGAGAAGGGGACAGCTGGGTTGGGCAGGGAGTGATCTGAAAAGCTGCACATTTCCTACACGCTGTCCCTTGGAAGCTGCAGCCTTCTACTGTCACTTTATGGGAAGTGGGGGAGGGGACTTTGGGAATGGGAGCAGGAAAACGTCCCTGCACAGCAAAGGGTTCACTTAATCTGCCATCATAGTTAGTCAGCAACTGAGTCTGTGCGTCTTTGGACTAGTGAATGGTTCTGCCTTTTCTTGCACTTTCTGATTTGTGAAAACCTGCTCCTTTGCACAGCCCCACATCAGCAAAGCATCAGGTTGTGCCTAATTTAGCTGTGTGCTTGTCTTTGCTCACTCACTTGTTTTTATTTAACTTCTCTCAGACCAACTTACCTTTGTATGTAAGAGTTGTTCACTCCCCTGTGATCCAGATCATGGCTCAGAGTTGCTATCAGCAAAGCCAGTGTTTCTAAGTCAGTCAGTTTGCTCTGTATGCAAAGAGTAATGCCAGAAGTGAGTTGGGGTTTTATTTAGTAGATGTTTTACATCTGCTTTCTAAATAATGAGACCTGGTTTTAGTACAGGCAAAAGACAACTCAGTTTGGAAATGATTGATTTTATGTTTCCGCTAGGAAGAATGCACTTCCCAACGCTTGCCTTTCCCCTCAAACTAGAAAAAAAATTAAGTTATATTCAATGCTGTTCAGACTCCAGAATCTAGGACATGAGAATCAGCAGGGAGTGAATCCAGTGTAGTTAAGAATAAACAATTTATGTAAATTGCAGTGGAGACTGTCAGGATTCTAAAAATAGCAGGCAAACTATCAGGATCATCAGAGATTGCTTGGCAGCACACAGAGCAAAACTACCATGTCCATTACAACAGGGAAGGAAGATGGATGTCCTTGCCTTGGTCTCTTTCAACATCTTTTGTCATTTTCATTAGTGAGATAAAGTTGGTAGAGGAAAGAAATGCCTCTTCCTCATTGGTACTGGGGCTTGGCCTACAAATGGGATTTATTTATGCCCTCAGCAGTGCTTACTCTAAAGCAGTATAAACCAACTAGTAACAACTGCCTGTAATCGAACTGAACAAACATGTTTATTCATAATGAACAGAAACATTCCTTCCAACAAGAATATAAAACCAAAATCTAAAAACATGTTTTAGAAGAATCTAGAATCAGTATCTTATTTATTTAGAGAATCATCTAGCCCTAGTCAAAATTATTAGGTTGGTTTTTAAATTGTTAGGTGTCTTTTTAAGTGAAAGGTTGAAAATTTGTTCAAAAGCATGAGAACAAACATTTAAATATTTATTTCTATGTTTTTATGTTCTGTTGTTTATCTAAAGATGCACTCAGCTCTGCATTTGAACTTGAATTCCTGTTGAAAATTTTAAGGAAACATCCTGAAAATGGGTCAGCCTTTTCTTCTCCACTTTTTTGAGTTGCTTGTAACATAAGCATTAACTTTAAAAAAGGATATAACCATGTGCGTGCCTTATTTGAGATATTCCTGTTGGGAACATCCCGATAACCACTTCCAGCGGATTTAACTGAAACAGGGAAGAAAAAGCCAGGGCAGCAGTTTCACAAACCAAGCCCTCATAGCCAGATGTCTAAGCAGAATGATTCCACTGGCAATAACATGGAATGATGAGCATCTTACTGACATGACAATCAGAGCTGTGCATCATTAGAGACTTTGTCTTAATAGAGGAACTGGAAATGTACCTGAATTTTCCCAGATTTCAGAGCAGCAAACATGCACTGTGCTGTGTTAAAGGCGTGTCTCCAATTGTGATAAGCAACGTTCTTCCGATAGTTTTTCTTCACACTTAAAATCCATCTGCAGAGAACCTTTAAGAAACGGCATCACATAGATGTGTTTTCATAAAAACAGACTTCTAATACATTCAAGCTTTCTTAATCCCACTTGGAAACTCTCTTACTGAAAAAACATTTAACTCAATTTTAAGTTCAAATATAACATGCTTGTAACTGTGAACAAAGACAAGAACAGGCTTACACCCACCCCTACGAGCTCCTAACTGAGTGTGTAATACTTGTGCGTTTGGGGTTTTATTGCTAATGGCTAAATGTTAGTGTCAGAAGCACTGCTGTTAATTCAGAAACTAAGGTATGTTGAGATACCTGGGAGAAAAAAAAATCCATGTTTATAATTACATACTTTATAGAGAAAAATTATTTAGTTATTGAATCCTCTTAAGAACCGTTTTAAAAATAAACAGGCAGCTTTTCCCTCTTATCAGTTTGTCAAAACCTAAGAAGAATTGGACTTTAGAAAGCAAATAGGTAGGATAAAAAGATTAGTACATTGCAGGGTCGTTTTTTTATGCAGGAGGAAATCATGTCCTGGATGTTTTTCTCAACAGATTTAGAAATTGTGGGTTATAATTCTATATGTGTGTGTGTGTGTGTATATATACACATACACAGACTTTTTTTCCTACCTTTTTTGTATTGCAGAGACAGGTATGAAGGTTATGAAGGTCAGGTAGTAATTTGATGTTGAGACATACTCCTTAATGTTGTTGACCTTACTACAGAGGTGAAGCTAAGTACTAGGATATTCAAGAGATCAGATTAGGTAATACAGCACTTTTGGTCCTTGAACACCCTTAATCTAAATTGGTCTATAAACTGCCGATCTAGAAAATACAGACATATTTTCTTTAACTAATGTGTTTGCCTATGAAACCCTACCAATTAATCCTGCATTTTGATAGAAATTTTGATGGTTTTGTTAAAAAGGTTATAAAGCAAAAATAAGGTATGCAAAAATGAAGGTTTCTACAAATAGGTGTTGTGCGCACTGAATGGAAGAGGCTGCAGAGAGTTTCTATTTTACCTGTCTTGATCACCTCTGACAGATATATTGGTAAAAACCTTCAGAGAAATCCCCACAGCCCATCTAATTTATCATCTGCTTCAGTCTTTACTATCTTCACAACCATGAAGTTCCCCCAATCTCTAACCTATTCTTTTGTAGGCAAAGACTAAGATAATTGCTACCTCATATAGACATAGTGAACAATGTTATTGTCCTCTTTGTAAGAGTTATTCACCTCCTGAGAAGTTGCTATCCTCTCCCTCCTCAGTATTCTTTTTTCTAGTCCATTAATCATAGACTGTAAAATTACTAATCCTTCAGTCGAACCAAATTGATGATAGACCCCTATTCTTCATATACCTTCCTAGATTGCTAATGACTCTTTAATATAGATGTCCAATTCTATTTGCTGTGGGATCATTTCACTACTCTGAATTCCTAATAATCAGGCTGTCTCTGTGGTGCAGTATTTGGCAGCAATCATACCTCATGTTTCATTTGGAAATTTTGCACCAGGTTGAGGTCTGTGAACATTCGGATTGTGCACAGTGTTGTTTCAAAGTCTGACAGCTCAAAGTCACTGAAGTAGAAGTCAGTCAGGTTGAGAGTTTGTGCAGATGGCACTACAGCAGCCTGGAGAAGAATGAGAGAACACAGCTTAGCACTAGGGCAGAGAAAGCAGAACAAATACCTGCTTTTTCAACAGACTAATTGAAAAAGAGACACTAAATTTTACCTTCCCATGATACTGAAAACTGACGATTGCTTCTCATTTACTCCCCCATGCCTCTCTTGTTTAACATTACCTTATTACCTCAAACTTAACAAGCACTTTTCCATAGATAAGAGAATAAGGATAGGATTACCTGGTCAGTCTGGTTATCTAAATCACCCGAGGCAAATTGTAACCAAAAGTATTGATGAAATTGGGAGAATGAGAAAATACAGCAGTGGAGTTATATGTTTGTTTTTATGGATGTGGAGACAGAAAAATCTGTAACTGGCATTCTTCTAAAAACATTGTGTAAAGAGATGTCAGTAAAACAGATTTGCTAACAGAATCCACATTCAGCACAATGAGAATCAGAACATGTCCACAGGCAGAGCTTTCTCAGGGCTAGAAACCTGAAAACTTGGAGTACATCTGTGATCTGTAATCTTTAAAATCTGTGGTCAGTAGTTTTGGTGCAGTTAGCATACAACCATAAACCTTCAATGCAAAATGTGAAATTACAAGGCACACAATACATCCCCAATCCTATGTTTTTAAATCTGAGTTTTTAATTGTCAATAATATTCCATGTATTACATCCCTTTTCTAGTTATAAAATCCAGAATATTTCTGTTGGGTTGCCCTTCAAAATACTGGTGTTGAAGTTATGCTAAGTCTTATATTAACTCTTATACTAACAAAATAAATGCTAAATCTTATACTATAGAACAAAAATTAGTATCATTTTCTGCATTAGAATAAAAGGTGGGGTTTTCAGTGCTACTACTTTGGAGCTGTTTCACCCCAATATGAGTGTGGTCCATAGAAAATCAGGTAAATCTGAAATAGTGAAGGAAATAAACCTTTGTGCTCATCTTCCTCTTTGTAAATCTAGGGGAAAACATTTCTCCAGTGAGGGCAGCTGCGTCTTAGAAGGCTGAAGGCTGAGGAACTGAAAAGGAAGCATTTGTCATAATCTACAATATTAGTAGATGCAATATGCAAATCCACAGAATTATGGCTGCCAGCCTCTGTTCCCTATCAGCTTGCTGTCCTCTCTCTTGTGGGTCAGAATCAGGAAGCCACGGAAGATTATGAAAAGGAACATTGACAGAGGGGAAAAACCCACACCATTCTCACACATTTCTTGTGCCAGTAATTTTGTGTCCCTGTTTGGATTCATGTGGGATTTCAGCTGTGAGCACTTGAAAGGCCTGCATGTTCAGTGGTAAATAATGCAACTGTTCAGCAAAGCTACTGCTGTAATTTTGAAAAACTGCAGCTGCAGGCTGGGATTTCACAAGGAAAGGGGCTGGAAGGACACAGAAGAAGCTCAAAAGAACACCTCATGCCTCACTTCATTCATAATTTATCTTTCCCTTCCTTGATCTCCTGCCTTTTACAGCCCCAACAGTAAGTTCATTTCAGCTCAAACATAAAAACCCTGCACTCTATAGCAGTTTTTAGCACTGTTTAACCAGATTAGCTATTTCCATTTCCACTTATTGAAGCCACTAGAGCCTTCTGCCTCCTGTTCTACAGCACAAAAGTTCATCAGCTATTTTAATTTCAATTTATTAAGCAATGATTTCTGTAAATACATTGGCAGCAAAAAGAAAGCTATGGAAAACGTGGGACCACTGTGTGGCAATTATGAAGAATTCTGCTTTGTTTCATCTGCTTTGGATGATAAATCACAGCTTGCAGACAGTATCCAGGCTCATGGAGGTGACTGATGCAATAGGACAGTTCTGAATTACTTGGAAATGATGATTAAAGTAAAAAAATTGACTGCAGCCTGTTCCATAAGGTAGATAATTAATGGAATAGAATAGTGCCAGTTGGAAGAGCCCTACAAGCATCTTCTAGTCCAACTGCCTGATAAGTATCTATTTTCAGATTATTTAGAAGGCATATCAAGAAAAAAATTCAAATTATTTTGGCTGTCTTCATCCGACAGTACGAGTGCAAAAAATAAAAAACTAAAATAAAAACTTTAAGAATGTAAATAAAATGGCCTGTGCATGTGCTATGGTATCACCTTAGAGAGTGGTGGCTGATGCAGGCCAGGACTGTGCTAGGAAGCTGTGGACAGTTAAGCCATGCAGCTGGACACTGGCCCAGTTCTAGGTTTGCTGTGACTCTGTTTCATTAAGAGTAATGGTGGAGCCACAAAGATTTCAGCGCAAGCCCCGAGAGGAGTTGCACTCTGATCTCATCATGGCCCTTTATTGATGAGCAGCAGCATGGTAGGACTGGGGTTCAAAAATCTGTGGGACACCATTCTAGAAATATCCTTAGTCTCACACCTTGTTTTGTCGCTTGGCCAGACCAGTCCCATGCTACCCAGCTCATGGCCCCCTATGCTCTCCTTCCTCTCCATCCCTCCCGCTAGTTTTCGTGCAGCGGGGGCGATGCTATTTCCCTGGAACAGCTGCTGAAGGCTTGGAGAAACTAAACACATGCTGTGCTTTGAAATGCACTTGAAATCCTAGCTGTAGTTATTCCTTAGGCATTGACTTCTAAACACAGAATTAAACATGAGCGGAACAGGACACTGCACAGAAAAGCAACCTTTTTTTTTTTTTTTTTTTTAAATCATTGCATTAAAAATTTGATATAGAATTCCTACGTAAGGCCATAACGCTGCACCCATACTTGGGATGTCTGAACAGTAAGAAAGCTGTAAGATATACAGTATTCAGGCTTAGCTGCAGAATGGAGAATTCTTAACATTTTGCTTCTGGAATACTTAATCTTTGTGAGTTGGACACTGATGTTGTACCAGCAGTGACTGTCTCAAACTCTTGAGAAAAATCAGCAAGCACAGGTCTAGTCTAACAGTGCTCTGGCCAGGTTTTATCTCTCACTGTAGGCATTTGTGGCGTTTTCCTTTTATGTGATTCAGCTCAGGAACCCATCAGTATAAGCTTCACTGTCATTTTTTTTCTGGAATGTGTGCTTCTGCCCCTTTAGGGATCACATCTATATATAGGACTGCTCTTGGTTGTTCTATTAAAGCAATATTTCTAAAGTAATAGTAAAAAATTCAATTACCACTGTTACCTGCAGCTCCCTCGTTTCCTCCTCAGCAGCAGAAGCATGGTAAGAGAGAACCTACAGGAAGAAAAGAGCAGCTCTTAGTACAAACAAAGGAGCAATGTGATAACTAGGTACTTTTCCTAGTGCCGATTTTTCAGCATTCCACTGCATTTGCTGATGAAATCTTCTGTCCATGCAGGGCCTGAGCCAGTTTTACAGGAGCTCTCTGAATGCATATGGGGAGATATCTGCATCTTTTACAAATCTCCCAGAGCACAGAATCTTCTTGAGATAATTAGGCCAACAAAACATAAATAGCTTCTATAAAAGAGCAAAGAATTCTGACTTTTTCTTTGGAAAGTTTTCATGGCCTACATTCAAAGACAAATAATACACAAAACAGCTCATATTATGAGCCTGACATTATAGTCATAGTTAATCCTTTCGAGAGTTGATCCATGAAAGAATAACACGAAGACATGAAAGAAAGTTTTAACCTAACTGAAACTTGGCACAAAAATCTGAAAGACAATATACTAATTTTAAATTAAAAAAAAAAAAAAAAAGCTCAGATTTTTAACTGTTGAGAAGATATGATGTGAAAAATGTTACAGAGTTTTTTTGGGGTTTTTTGGTTTTTTTTTTTTTTTTTAAAGAACCCATTTTATACACTAACCTATAATCTGGCTGGAACTTCCTGTATTATCTATAAAGTGTTATAGTAGGAGACAGAATTGCTCATTTGCCATATAAGCAAATGATTTAGACAATAGTTTTACTAGCTTTTTGTTTAACAGGACCTATTGCAGGTTTATTTGAGAAGTGTAATGTTTCTTTTAGAGGCCACAGGGCACATAATCCCATTTTAGGAGCTCTGCAAGCACTCTGTTTACAAAATGAATGTTAAGGGATCCAAAGTCTACACATTTTTCACTTTCAATTTCAAGTTATCACTCCTGGAGTAATTCAGCTTCAAGAACCAATTCAAAGGCTGTGACCAGATGATGTTCATCTTGATATGGTTTGATGGAGTCTGAGGAAATTGCTGAGAACCTACAATAATGCTGCTGACACTGGTTTGTCTGAAGGACTGAGACGAAATCATCACAAAAACCCTCAGACAAGAAGAAGCAGCCTCTTAATCTGCCAAACCATTTCCCTCTTCCTACGCAACAGAACGCACCCACTGCTGCCAGCGTGCAGCGTCATGGAGAGGAGGCGATACCTCCAGCTCCCCACTAAATCTCAGGAGTGAAGTTAGGACACAACACCAAATTAAAGAGTTTGTTGGCAGAGTCAGAAACAAGCAGAAAATTCCCGAGCAGCTCCACAACCCAAATGCTGCACTCCTGAGGGATAACAGTCTCTGCTTGGTGTCCCTGTGAGTAGGTGAACTTATATGCAGAACAGAGAGGGTCTGGGAAACATTAGGATCTGTTTGGGGCTAATTAAGGACCACCTAGATTTGGGCTCACCTCTAATGTCACCATCTGTTTGGCCATGGCTCTTTCTACAGCCTCGTACATCTGTGTGTTCTGAATCCCCAGGCCACAAAAGATGACGAACGCTTCCAGGAATTCCTCATCATTTCTGTTGAAAGCCTTGATTTTTCCTGAGTTTTCTTCCATCTTATTCACAAGCTGGCAAACCCCTATGTCAGGACACAGAAATGAAAGGAAGTAATAGAGAGAACATATCACCATCAGTAATTAAGTTTAGGACAGATTAGTCTACAGTATAAACCACCAACATACATAAGTGACACGTAAGAATGCTGTAGGATTTTCCTTTTTTTCCAAGGGTAATTTCAATTATAAAATAAATGTTAAAATATTATATATATGTAGTAAATTCAGAAGTATTTATTAGGATTTGTAAACCAAAAATGTAGGGCTTTAGAGACTTGATTATCCTGTGAAATTCTAGGGCTGTTTTCATCCTAACTTTTATTATTAATAGTATTCTAGATTGATTTAATCCCTAAAGACAATTTGTCCTTTGGAGGCTAATTAAATTTTTGCAACCATGCCAAAAGAACATTTATGAAAGTCAGAACAGTGGTACACAGAGTTTTCGTTTCCTTATTTGAGCCAGTACTAGGATTTTTTTCTAGTAAATGAACTAAACAGGGAATACCCAAGTTGAGGTTCAAAGCTGAAGTACACTCGCCCATTTTTTGAGGATGTGGTTGAATTATAGCCCTTTTCAAACAATTACTGAACTCCTTGAGAAGCATCTGACTGTATTCAGCTTGTCAGGTTCAAACTTGCTGATATTTTACATTTGTTAATTTTCTGTTAAGAATTTCTGGGCTCTTGTGTTCATGTGTCATTGAAGAAGTCTGAGAGGTAACTTCTATCACACCTTGCTGCAGTTTAAAATCTCTGACACCACTGTGAGCAGGGGGCAATTCAGAAATACACCTCCCATTAGTTTTACCTGCTAAGAAACCAGAATATTAATTAAAGCAGATGAATTATAGGAATATGTTGTCTTTGGCCAAAATTGCTTTGGGGGTGAGTACTGTCTTAAGGGATGTTTTTCCAAATGTTTTCTCACTCCCAAGAGCATAAAAGCTGCATTTTTCCTGTCCAAGGGCCAAGATACCCCAGCTGCAAATTATAAGTTCTGAAAAAAACTACCACATGTGCAACTTCCCAATTACAGCAGATAATAAAACTGAGTTAAAGAATGCAGCACACACGTGCAAACTGTGGTTCTTGAAGGATGTTAGCCTCACAAGTTTTAATGTCTGGTGACAATGCAACATTGTCCTGTTTCCAAATTATATTTTGTTTGGGGAACTTAGTATCAGACTGCACTAAAGAGATCAAGACCATTATAGCTGTAGCTGTCAAGTGTAATGGCAGGGATTGAGGTATCTGAATATTGGAAACAGGATCCTGAACCTTTATGGAATGAGATGGAAAGGAATGGATGACTGAATCACAGTAAGAAAACAGAATCCCATCAAAAAAGGATTAATTCAAATAAGGAACAAGATTAACTTTCTCTGAGAAAAAAGAAGCTAACTTACAAAACTCTTTAGGAAAATCCCATGAAACTGACTTTCAGATTTCTGTTTAGTACAGTTTATGACATTATAATTATTTCCATAGCAACTGTGATGTAATGAACACAAGATTAAGACCCAACAGCAAATATGTCACAAAAGTAAATGAATTCTTAAAAGACACGGTATTTGCACATAAATGTCTCTTTAAAAAATAGAGAACTGCAGTAAATATACTGTGTAATACTTAAGACTCTTTACCCTCTTCCAAGAACTTCCCCAAAGCGTTGAGAGGTGTAAAGATTCCGTAAAGCTTTTACCACAAACCTGAGAAATGCACAAGTGAGGAGAATAAAGTTCTTTTCATCTTTCTTGCTAGTAAGATTTGCCTGGGTTTGATGTGGACAGTTTTCCCCACCCCATCCCACTTCCCAAATTCTGGTTTGGGGTATCCTAATCTTAAAAATAATTTTAAAAGGGAACCAGACTTATAATAGCAGTGCTATTACATCCTATGTAGTATTGTAAAGGGACTTCTGGGTACTGTCCCAAAGACAACTTCTTGACCTTGCCCTATTAAATAACTGAATATGAGGCAGCTGTGAAACCATAAAAATACTTCAAAGAACATTTCCCAGTGAGAATGACTCAGATTTGAAAAGCCCACCTGAATGGATGGCCTGACTGAAACTTTCAGTTTGAACTTCAATAGAAAATCTCAATGGGAAAAAAAGCACAGATGCAACTGTTTTATCAATAGCTCACAGCATGGTGAAATATCTCTAATTAAAGTTCCACAGTTCAGTCTTCATCTTGGTCTTCTACGGTTTGTTGGAATATTGAAATAAAGCAATAAAAGAACTTGTGGAAGAGGCTAATAGCAAAAGAAATTTCAGAGAACTCCATTAGATAAAGATGAGGTTTCTCTTTCTTCCTCAGATGTTAAAAAACTAAATATGTCTCCACAAAAAAGGGACATCATATGTACGCCATAAATTGGGCCATGCAGTTTTGTCATAATTCTCAAAGAAAATTATTTTAAGACCATTAAAAAGGCATTCTTGGAACTCTTAATATTTACTAGACATAGGTTTAAAAGCTGATGAAGTTGGATCCATCCTCCTATCTAAGAATCAGTATATTTTATTTTCTGTTTGCTTGTGGGGCTTACTGATGCCAGGAACAAAGGCTGACACCCATTCTCTACTAATAAGTTTACTGCAACCTTGAATATAAATTGCTCACCTAATAAGCTGCCAAAGAGTAAAGATACCTACCGATCACTTTATTCTTTTTCCCATTTTTTATTGGTGTACACAGCAAACTCTTTATGTTCCAACTTACATTTTCTGCATTGTCATTCTGTTAAGCAAACAGAAAAATACAGTTACAGTTTTAAAGGCTGTTTTTCAGATGGCTGAAGTGAAAAAGCTGTAGAGCTGGTTTCCACAGGTACTCTTGGCTTACATCTTCCTTCAGAAAGCAACCACGTGATCAATGAGTTTGCACACAAACAGGCAGTTTGAGTTCTCAATGTCTGCAGCATTTCATTTTTAAATGTCCTCAAAATCATCGCCTCTTTATTAATTTATACAGTGTATCCACTGGATTCTGTCTGCACTTCCAGTCCTGCAGTTAAGACAGGGTTAGTCTGAGAACTCAATTCCTGTGTTGCTCAATCCATCACAGAAACCCACTCCACAACATCCAAGAAACCCCTCCCAGGAAAAGAAAGGGAAACAACCCAGCTCCCCACCATGAGCCTGCCCCTTCTTTCCACTTACTGGAACAATAACACTGAGCACTGTCTTTTCTGATCATTTTGTTGTGTATCTCAGAATAAATTTTGGTAAAAAGCCATCTGCTGACCATAGGAGCTCCTCTCCCTCTCATTACCCTCTCACCGACAGTCTTAAATATAACAGTAAGAGCAGACATCTTTCTAATTTCCGCATTGAAATTATGGGAAAACACATAATTAGAAGTTTACTTTTTTGTTGATGATGACCATGAAGGAAACATGACTGGAACCTGAGCCTTGCCAAGAGACCTTTCCTCCTCACTCTCCAGTATCCCTGAGCTTAGTCATACACCACATCACCAGCTCATGCTTGAGAAGTGTTAGGCAAAAGCTCTCAAAGAAAAGTGAAGCTGATCCATCACCACTGCAGCAAAGAACTTTTATCTATAGCACTAATCTTTGCCAGAACAAGAAAGGAAAGGAAAGGATAAAAGGGAAGGAACTTCTAAGAGCCTCCCAACACTCACTGTGTGTTTGCACCATTTTAGCTGGGACCACGCTAACAGAAATAATAAGGGGAAAGCAAAAAAGGTTTAAAAGTTAAACAGAAAAACATTTTCCATTTCTGAATTTCAAACCTTAAGCTTATTTTACTTACTGTCCATGGAAATCTTTTGTCTTTGCAGACATCTGGGATGTTGAGTGGCTCCATCGTATTCTTGACATACTGAGCATACATGTAATTGATTTTGTTTGTGTCATAGTCCCTGAAGGACACAACATTATTATTATTATTATTATTATTATTATTATTATTATTATTATTATTATTATTATTATTATTATTATTATTATTAT